>JBBBDQ010001452.1:515000-682500 GCA_037127315.1 Ascarosepion bandense | reverse complement strand
CTAAGCCCTCAGAACTAATTATGTGTCCTAAATATTTCAGATATGTTTTCTGAGATTATTTATTAATGTTATTTTTGTTTACACAAGTTCTTTGCTGCCCACGTGTTCGCTGTGTGATATCCGAGTCAATATCCATTGCACCACAGTGAAACATCCTACCATTCAACCACACTAAAAAACTTCAATAAAAACAATGTTAAAGTCAGTCGTAGTTGCAAAAAGAACATATATAAATACGTTTCATACCGTAATACTATAATATCAAATAAATACTTTGCCAACCTAAAAAACATCAGTCACCCTATTAATAACAACAATGACCTTTCTAAGAATAATTGCAAATGCCGAAAAAATAAAACCTGCCCATTGAATGGCCAATGCATAACCGAAAGTATTGTTTATAGAGCTCGAATTAATTCGGTTGATAATAATGTTAAATTTTAACTCTAACAGTTGGAAGATAAGATTTACCAACCACATGTTGTCTGCAAACAATAGAAAAAGTACTGCTTTATCTATATGTTATTGGAAATTAAAAAACAATAGGAAGAACCCAAATATTATCTGGAATATTGTAGCTAAATCCAGATCTTACAACGGAAAAAGAGACAGATGTAACTTACGCTTTTGAGAAAAACTTGTCATCTTAAACCATAATAACAATCCTAATTTACTTACCAAAAAAAAGTGATTTAATGACCACATGCTGTCATAAAAATACTTAAATTCTTAAACCCAGATTCATATAGATTCCTCTATACGTTTGTCCCTTTCTTTTTCTTTTTCTTTCTTACTTTCTCTTTTTCTTTCTTACTTCTCCCTTTCTTTCTTTCCCTTGCAAATATTACTTTTAAGAATTATGAATTACGCCCCTTTAATTTTTGCCCTCTAAATTGTTTATTTTTAGTTTTAAATTTTATTATATTTTAATTCAAAATTTTATTTCCTAAAATTTAGTTTTTTTTTGAAAATTTTGAAACTTTGAAATTTAAATTTATTTCTATATAATATTAGAATATTTAAATTTTTACGTGTTATCATTTACGGCCGTTTTATTTCTTCTCCCTGCATTTTAATATCTTTAATATTTTTTATTTTTCATTTTAAATTTTAGATTTTAATTTTTATTTTTATTTTCATGTAATCTTAGAATATTTAAATTTTTAATCTTGTTATTAAAAAAGCAGTAACTTAAGTTCATAAGATTTAATTCCAATGAACATCGACAGAACTTAAATTCAAATATATTAAACTGTCAGTGTGAAATATGCACCTGATGATTGCATAACACATGAAACTCTGAATCATGCCATCAATATAGAACAATATATATATATATATATATATATATATATATATATTAAAACTACATTGCAAAACAAAAATTTCCATGTTTCGAGATTTCTATCTCGTCATCAGGCAATGTTAGATGTTAGTTGTGAAAATGATTTTCATTTAAATACAAGAAACAATCCGTTTGTTGTTTATGGATGTGGGAAGACGTAAAATTTATGTGTGTATTCTTTTATACACACACACACACACACACACACACGCACGCACGCACGCACACACACACACACACACACACACATATATATATATATATATATATATATATATTGTTAAATATAAGAGACAATGAATGTCTATTATGTTTAATCATGAGCCGTTCTAAACATCGTATTTTGGCTTTAATTTCAGTTGAAAATAAAGACAAAAATTCTCCAAAATTTGGATAATTTTTTATTAATTTGGTTCTAAGCTTTCGGCTCACATGAGCCATCTTCAGAGAAGTTAAGACGGTAATACAATAACATCCACCATCACTGACGATTTTATTTTGTGTTGACATAAAACTCCGTTAGGCATCAGCAATAGTTACCAAAAATAACAAACGCAGTTCTCAAATTTGCAATGCGGTTCTATGACGTCACATCGAGTGATGGCGCGAATTGACAACAGAACCATGTATTCAAATGCAATGTAATGTGTTATGGCCAGATTTAAATGTGATTTTATTAAGTGATTTTATTATTTAAAATTTAGAACCAAATTAATAAAAAATTATCCAAATGTTGGAGAATTGTTGTCTTTGTTTTCAACTGAAATTAAAGCCAAAATACGACGTTTAGAACGGCTCATGATTAAACATAATAGACATTCCTTGTCTCTTATATTTAACAGTATATGTTTAGAAAATTATTTGCTGCCTCGATACACTATATATATATATATATATATATATATATATATATATATATATATATATATATAATTTCCTCCAATCACGCTCCGGATGTCTAGATTATTTTGTTTTGTTTTTTATACTTATGTCTTTATGTAAGATATTCAGTTATATTAATATGAACTACCGGCCATAATTATAAAGCAACCCGAGGTTTTTAAAAGAAATGATGTATTTCATAACATTTTCTTGTATTTATTGCCAAATGAAAATAGAATAGTTCTTTTGCTATTATTACTTTTCAAAATTTTACAAGGCAAAGGAAGCAAAGATGGACTCGTCCGAATCACCTTAACTTTTCTTCTTTCTTTCATTGATGAAACTGCAATATAGGTATTTATTAAATATAGGTAATTATTAAATATAGGTAATTATTAAATATAGGTAATTATTAAATATTTATAAATTCATTTGATGCACATGGAATTGTGCAGTATTAAAAAAAGAACCATTCTGTTTTCATTTACAATCATTCATTTGGCAATAAATACTAAAAAATAGTATGAAATACATCATTTTTTAAAACGCTGGTGTGGCCTAATATTTATGGCCAGCAGTGTATATGTTGCCGTCATTTTAGATGGCATATCGTTAGAAATATGTTGCAGCCATTTTTAATGGCCCTGCTCACTCGGATCTAAATAATGACGTATTGCTATAAAATAAATCTTTCATAATATTTTACTAAGTCGGGTTTGTTTTCGTACCTCTTCTGGATGTCTTCGTCTCTGGATACTTACGGAAGATTGAAAATCATTCTTATGTAAAAAAAATATAACCATCGAACGGAACCCTTTATTACAATTATTACGTACATGGCCCAGTGGATATGGACGTTGGTTACTTCGTGAGTTGTGAGTTCAATACCAGGCTACAGCAGTGGTGAACAAGCAACTTGCAGAATTAGAAGGAGATAACTCATGACTTCCAATCGAGGCTTTACGCAAGGAATGAGGAGGATATACTCCAGTAGTTATGATAAAGGGTTCGGTCCGAAATACCTAGCACCTGAAGAAGGCCGCAGCGTACAACGGCCGAAACGTCGTACAAATGGCAACAAAGATGAGGAAAATAGTCCGAATAATGTAAATACTGTAAATACTACCTAATCTCTGAAATATAGACAAATAGAATGATCTGTTATTAAATGTCGTACAAATGGCAACAAAGATGAGGGCAATAGACCGAATAATGTACATAGTGTAAATACTACCTCATCTCTGAAATATAGACAAATAGAATGATCTATTATTAAACGTCGTACAAATGGTAACAAAGATGAGGACAATAGTCCGAATAATGTAAATACTATCTCATCTCACAAATATAGACAAATAGAATGATTTATTATTAAACGTCGTACTAATGGCAACAAAGATGAGGATAATAGTCCGAATAATGTAAATACTGTAAATACTACCTCATCTCAGAAATATAGACAAATAGAATGATCTATTGTTAAACGTCGTACAAATGGCAACAAAGATGAGGACAATAGGCTGAATAATGTAAGTACTGTATATACTACCTAATCTCAAAAATATAGTTATTAGTTTTATATTTTAGTGGTTTCATACTAATTTACGGTTCTTCAGAGAGTAGCAGTGTCAGCTTTGCCCGGACCATCTTCACTAACATTAATCTGCACCACACCTCACAAAATTGGTGTGAAAGCCAAATACATATTTTATCATATGATGCCACCGCAGGCATTCCGATATCAGTTGATTGAAACGGTTCAATCCTGGTTTCATTACACTTTTCCGTGTCAATGATTAACTAAGGCAATGTTAATGTTAGGCAATGTTAGTTCCATTTATTCCTGAGTCTAATCTATCTGAGCTGGCTTGACTGAATAATTAATAAAACCTGAGTAACATCCCAGTATTCACATGGCAGTTGATTCAAACAATTTATACTTAGTTTCTTTAAAGTTTTTCCTTAAGAAAGATAGATTGAGATTCACTATGTCGATGGAAGTCTATCTTCCCATAAATCTCATCTTCCTTGGCTTGCTAGACCGTATAAATAACAAAACCGGGCTTCCATACTCTGCACACCACAGCTTGAGAGTCACATCTACCCGAGCTAACTTAACCAAATAAATAATTAAAAAAACTAAAAGTTTTAAACATTTTCATGTTTTCGCTTATGATTATGACTTTTTTATCGTTTCACCCCAAGCAAGGCGGTATTACCAGTGATGTGCAGAGGACTACATAAGAGAGTAAAAGTTTCAGCAGGAGGAAAGCGAGGACAAGATAAGGATGGGAATACAGGTGAACAAAAGTAAACAAAAATACCTATTTCTCTCTCGCTTTGTCTCTCGTGCTTTCTCTCTCGCGTTTTCTCTCTCTCTCTCTCTCTCTCTCTCTCTGTCTCTATCAGTCAGTCTGTCTGTCTGTCTGTCTGTCTCTCTTTACAGGTTTGGGTCAATTTTCTGCTGTAAAATCAGGTGCGTTTCATATAGAAAAATAAGCTTTTCTTCCTCTGGAATTTGACTGCTTTTTAACTGCGTATTCTTACCCTTGGGAAAGGTATGAATCTGCCGATTCTCCCTCCAGCTATGAGTTAAATAACAGGTTGGATTGGGTTCTATAGCCTTGGTTGGCAAACTGTCTACCACAGAAAGTAATGGCAGCCTACTGTGGGAAAATCTTCTACCCAGTCAGTCATGTCTCTTTTGAGACACGATCGCTCAAGCGTGTATCACGTATGGCACTTAAATGACTGATTATACTAACCTGATGGTCATTAATGAGAAGAAACATGGGAAAGCAATGCATGACATACTTGATTGACTTGAGAAGATGGATGATGTAGTGGGGATTGAGTGAAATAACAGGAGAAAGAGTATCAAGAGTGACAAGAGATAAGGTGATGTGGAGGGCCATGATCGCCTACGTCCTGAAGGGACATGTCACATAGAAGAATATTTTACTCACTAGAGATCTGTACAAAAAAAAGATTACATTTTCTTGAATTTCAAGTTCCAGATTAAAAGAAAATCTCCCAAAGAGCGTACGAAACGACGGGATCCTTTTGAGCGAAATAAAACAACGAACCCTTGTATAAATCATATTTACTTTGTACTGTACTAAAATCGCTTTTTAAATATACAAGACCACAAGCGGAACGTGGAATCTTAACGCAGTATGCAACATGACACTAGAGTTAGGTGCCTCGTGAGAATCGAACGACTGTAAAGATATTATATTTGAGGGTGTGTTTTAATTTAATACTGCTAACCGTTACGTCACACAATATTACTGTTAATTAAATTATGTCAGTTAATTTTGATTAGTTTGATGAACAACAAATTCATACGTGGTAGAGGACAAAAATCATAACAAATTAATAGACATACTGCCAGTTTACACGGGAGTAAAAAATGTAGACATAAGTTTGATTTACAGTCGATTAAAAAATAGTAGACAGAGGGTAAATTCAAAATAAAATGAACTCGGGAGAAACTTCTTCCTCCATACAAATTCATAGCAATATTATTCAGTTAAGAGTGGGCCCGCGACGTAAAAAATGACGGTAAAAATATTTATATCAATATGCCATCTAAAATGACAACATACATAATGATGTAACTACTATTGAGTATCTTACGTTAAGACAAAAGGGAAAAAAAAACCTGAGAGTAACAAGATGGGTATAAAAGCAAGATGTCTGTCTGTCTGTTGGTATGTCCTTTAGACAAATCCACAATTTTTATCCGATTCTCACCAAACTTCACACAAATATTCTTTAGGCTTCCTGCTACTTATTTTTTCAGATTCCTCCCCACCTCGATATCGGAAATCGATATCCCGATATCCGACCATGTCTGATCATGATCAGGAGTTGAGCCCTTTTGTCGTGTTTCTTGCTGCAGAATTTACTCTAACTTGGTAAAATTATAGTTTTTAGTCTCAAACATTAGTAGATCTTCTCAGACGACTCATTTACTCCGATATCGGAAATCAATACCCTTGATATTCTATCGAATCTGATCAAAATTCGATATTCAGCCATCATTATGGCTCATTTTCTCCAATTTTACTCCCGATGGGTACGATAAGTTTTCATGGAGTTACTTAGGTTAATTTATCCTTGGATGACTTATTTGACTTCGATATTGGAAATCGATACCCCGATATCCTATCGAGTCTGATCAAAATCAGGTTTTTAGCCTTTTTATTTTGGTTTTTGCTTCGGGTTTGGCTCTAAGTAGGTATAATTGTAGTTCTTAGTCTCGGCCATGATACCATTTACTCAGAGGACTTATTTAGCCTTCAAAATTCAGTTTACGATGGAAATCTTATTTAACATCGATACTGGAAATCAAAAGCTGACTGACATTTATTCATTTTTCTTTCAATCTACGGTTTCGCTTTGACTGGAAACAACTATTGCTTTTTAGTATTTCGTGCCAACGTCCAAAGAGTCTGATCTCCAGGACAATGGATTAGTTTTATAGCTTTCATTACACCCGAGCAAGGCCGGGCTATACTGCTAGTATATATGTATATATAACGAAGATTAACGAAATGGTATTTAAACAACCGACAATTTGAAATAATTTCTTTGAACATTGCTTTTGATCGAAACTCGTATTTAAGTAGATGTTCTGTTTATAATCAAACAGTATTATATATTTATTTCTACCGGCTTGATTATTTACGATAAATTTTTGTTACGAAAATATGTGTCATTCGGCAGGATACGAACCTGAAACCCCTATTCATATAGGGGAAGCCACCAATTGACCTGGCGTTTCCTAGAACTCTCGACCCCGAATGGCCAACAGTCTAAAGTAAAATGAAGCCTATATAACACAATTTTGTATTCATCCTAATAACCCTATTTGCTCTGAAATGTATCGTACGCCAGTAGTTAGAGTGTTCTAATTTATTACTGAATGAACGATGCGTAGATGCTAGAGTAGCTACTGTTTTTTTTTTTTGTTGTTTTTTTTTCAAAGTCTACCATTCTTCCTGAGTGCCCAATCACGGTGGGAGAGCGTATATATATATATTAATCATTTCCCCCCAAGCAAAGCATTCCACTGCCACTATTGCGCATGGGGCTACATAGGGGACGGTAAAGAGAAGGAGTGGTTAGACATAAGAAATGTCAGGAGGAAGGCGATAGATAGGTAAGGGTACCGAGGATGGGAAGAGTGTTTGAAAGAATGGGAGCGAGTTAGTGTGTTAGGAGGTATCTAGTGACGTTACATTTAAACTCCTGGAGATTGTAGCCGTCGGGGAAGCAATCATGTGGTAGGGAATTCCACAGTCGGGAAGTGCGAGAAAAGAAATTGTTGGAGTAGAAGTTGCGGTTGCATTTTATCGGTTTCACTGTAAAAGGGTGAAATCTAGTTGCTAATCTAGTATCTCGTGCAAATTCGTACCTAGGGGGCACCAGTGATCTAAGTTCATCGGAGCAGAAGCCGTGAAAGTATTTATAGAAGAGACACAGGGAAGCCACGTCGCGCCGGTAGGAGAGAGACTGCAGGCGGTCTGCCAAGTCAGTATCGATCACATTACAGACCCTCCTCTGTACCTTATCGAGAAGCCCGAGGAGAATAGCAGGGGAACCCGACCAGATATGGCAGCAGAATTCAATGCACGGACGGATGGTAGATTTATATATGTGCAGGATAGATTTAGACGGAAAAAACTTCCGGGCCCTGCACAGAGAACCGACTTTCATAGCAGCGGATTTAGCAATGGATTCGATATAGTCATTCCATTTGAGGTCCGCTGAAAGTGTGAGACCAAGGAGGCGTAGTGTTTTACTCTCTGGGAGGCAAGCCTGGTCCATGCTAATGATAATGGGAGGTAGGTTCGATATATATATATATATATATAATGGTCCGTGTTATAACAGAAAATCATTGCTTTAAGAGTCCTCATCGTGCCCTTCAGCAAATTGTGTAGTATTTTGTTCAATCATTTCACACCAAGCAAGGCGGGATCGCCAACTAGTTTGCACGGTTACACTGAGGGAAAAGACTGGGTACATGGGGCATTGAATAAAGCAAAAAAAAAAAAAATGAACGGGATTCAAGAAGATAGAAGATGGCAATTGATGTTACATTTAAATTTGAATCATTTCAAACCAAGCAAGGTGGGACCAACACTAGTGAGAGAAAAGACTGGGTACAATGAGAATTGAGGAAAGGATAAAAGATGAACGGGTTTCAAGAAGATAGAAGATGGTTATTGATGTTGAATTTAAATTTTTTGGAGATGGTTGCTATCAAGGAAAGAAGTAAACAGAAGAGAATTCTACAGACGGGAATTGTGTGTTGGCGGTTACATTTAAGTATGCCAACGGTAAAAGAGTTAGATATATATGCCAATCTAGTAGCATGCGTAAATTCAAGTGGTCGGGCACCAGGAAAAAATGTTGTCAAAGGACTTTCCATGAAAATATTGGTAAAAATGACAGAGGGAAGCCAAGTCACGGCGGTGAGAAAGTGACTGAAGTCGAGATGCCAGGTCAGGACCGATTATATTGCAGATCGTTCTTTGGATTTTGTCGAGAACCTCAAGAATAATAGCAGGAGGAACTGACCAGATATGGTAACTGTATTTAGTGCACGGACTAATGGTGGATTTATAAATGTGAAAGATTGATTCTGATGATAAAAAATCTTTCCGCTCCGACACAGTGACCCAACATTCCTAACTCGAGGATCGATTTACTATAATGGTGTATGAGAAACCGAGTATCACCTAAAAATATTTAAATATTGAATTTTTTCCATTTTTTTTTTTTTTTTGAAAATCTGAAACTTTATTTACTAATTGATAAAAATGTACTGAAAAAAGTAAAAAAATAACAATCAACAAATTTTCATTTGGTGGTAATCTCGTAGACGTCCGTTGAAGGTTGATTTTAATTCTTAATTTCCTATCCACAACAAGCTAACATGACTTGCATTAAATAAATATACTCTACCACATTCATTACACGTAAATTGATGGATGCCTGAATCAATGATTTTTCCTTTACAAACTACATGCTTGATTTTAATCCAGGCTAAGAGACTCTTTTAAACAGTCCTTGAAGTGCTTTTTTGATTTATGCTAGGGTCGAGTGCCGTAGAACTTACCATATAACTTTACGTTGTAGAGCAGCAATTCCTAAACTGGGGGAAATTTTACCCTGGAGGGAAATTTGAAGCTACCAGGGGTGAAATAATTACACTACCTACTAAATAAAAACAAATCTCATATGTTGCGCTCTTGCCAAAACTAACTCTGATATTGATACACTAGTGCACAGGAAGCAGCATCACCCTTCTCATTAACTTAATTCTGAAGTAGAAGAGCAAACAAATGTCCTTTTATTTGTTACTAACCGCTCTCTATGGCTATGCTTAGTTGTTACTAACTGCTCTCTATCCACTTGACTCTGTAACTATAAGTTTATCAGTATATTTGTACATTTGAAAAATAAATTAGTAAATAATCTCAGTGTGTTTTAACTTCTCTTGCTCTCATACATATGAAGAGGGAAATCTGGATGTTTGAACTGGGTGTAGGGGGAAATGACGGAAGAAAGTTTGGGAACCACTACCCACTCTCTATAAATATGCTTAGTTGTTACTAACTGCTCTCTATCCACTTTACTCTGTAACTATAAGTTTATCAGTATATTTGTACATTTGAAAAATAAATTAATAGTCTCAGTGTGTTTCAACTTCTCTTGCTCTCATACACATGAAGGGGGAAATCCGGATGGTTGAACTGGGTGTAGGGGTAAAACATTTTGGGAACCACTGCTGTAGAGCATATACGGTGGTGATTACTGCGCTTCGGTGCTAATAGTGGTTGCTTTTTCAAAATACCCAGTCGGTATTGGGAATCGATCTTTAACTCAATATATAAATTGTTTTATTTTATCTGTTATGAAATCATCTATTACACAAAATTTAAAAACGGCTAACCTCATTGTCAAAAATGACAATTCATCTGCAAGATCGAAACTACGGAGAACCAATATTATTTACGAAATTACCTGTCCTTTAAAGAACTGTGTTTAACACGAAAACTCACGTTACATTTCTCTGACCATAGCTGTATTAGGTCTCATTTAAATACAGCTTTACCATACACTACCCGTAACATACTCGTTGATAATACAAATATAACTTTTTCCACATATAAAATATAATGGAAACATTAATAAAAATGAAAGAGCCACCGTTGAACAATATCAACTATGAGAAGAGCCACAATGTACTCATCAAAAACGTTCGGAAGATCTTAATATAATTTATGTTCTGAAAAGAAAACAATTATAAAATAGCATAAAACTTTAACTATAGTTCAGGTATTTCTACTAAATCGCTGAAAAAAAACAGCATAGTATGAAGATAAAAGGTCGCAAACTTAATAAAAACGAACTTTTTTCCATCAAAATGTTTATATTATTATTAAGAGAAAGATCGAAGTATTTTTTCATTATTTAAAAAAAAATTATTCCTTTTTAACAAGCTCGAAATTTTGGTAAAAATCTTGTTTATTTGGCAAGTAGCCAAACTGTTACAAGAGTTTGCAATAGAAAACGTAATATTACATTACTCACTTTTTTTATAGTGACAAACACATTAATTTGGAAATTATTGCAAAAATCAAATAATGGTCGGATTTTAATGAATCTTTCAGAACTTATTTACATATAAATGAAATTATTTTTAATATTATTGTTTGTAAAAAATATTAGTAATTTCTTTTACATCCGTTAACCCACTTCCACGTAAATTCATGAAATTTCAAGAAATGAATTTCTGTAGGCAAAAATGGTTTTATTATTTAAATACAGGACTCATTGGGAATGTAAATCATGTATTATTTTTTAAAATCATTTAGCCCCTTTTACTGAAAATCTGCTCCGAATAGTAAAATAAAAAATACAATAAAACTATGACATTCTTTAATTAGATAGGCTTTTAATTGCTTTAATAATATAAATTAAGGAAATTATAGTCTGAAGAAAATTTCTTTCGATTAATAATGAAATTTCAAAAGAACTGTTTTCAATTTTGTTTTTTAATTATAATAATTTTTAAATGTCCAAAAATATTTTAAAATTATTTTCAAGACTTGTAGATTATATAGTGAAGACTATATTTTCCAATCGAAAATTGAAAAGTTTAATACAAATCAACTAGCCACCGTATTTTTAAAATAATTTTCAATTTTTTTGTGTGTATTTGAATTGTTTTGTATGGTAATTTCTATGTGTAAATTAAAATGTCATGTGTTACCGAAAAAATTGTACAATTATGTCACTTTATCCTGATCGCATTAACCTCATCTTATCTCGCATCTGTCAACACATTACAATTACGGTGGAAAGGTCAAGTTTATGTAGAAAAAATAGTTTTATTCTACATTTCATGCTATAAATAAGTAATACTTGTGTAAATCAAACTAATTAACATTAAATTTGATAATTTTTTAAAAAATAGTGTGTCACAGATGTATATTTTATTTTTGCAAGAATTTTAAAACCGAAAATTAACTTTTGTTTACAAATCTGTCGATCACTCACAAATGGCCGAAAAATTGAAAAAATAAAAAAACAACTCAAACTTTTATATTCTTATAAATATAAGTTCTGTTTGAAATACATTAGAGTATTTTGCTTACTGGAAATAGTAAATTTAATTATTTAGCTTTCAATTAAAACCAAAATAAAACGTCAAGAAAACTTTTTTGTTTTTAAAAATTCAATTTAAAATTTACATATCGAAAATGGGTTGAGATACCTATTATAGGACCTTGTATGTTATTGTTAATTAAACTTACACACACACACACACACACACACACACACATATATATATATATATATATATATATATATATATATATATATATTCCATTTGTACATTTGTAAACGAGTTATTACGCGACCTAGGTTTCTATCATGAGTAGTGTTTTTCGATAACTAATTTTACCGTTTACCTAACTCATTTAAAAATGGAAAATATTCAAAAGTTCTACAATATAATTGTATTGTACATTTTTTAATACAAATGTGCACTGGTCTAATCTTATTATGACCAAAAACTAAGTAATTAAACAAGCAATCAATCACTCAATCAATATATATATATATATATATATATATATATATATACTGAAAGCTTTCTGCCCGGCTTAATTTCCAGAACCTGTCCAAATGTTTTTGTCGAGCTGAGAAGTTATCAACATGCCCTCGTGTTGAATTTTCCGTGATTTCCGATAATTTATTTGTAGGTATCAATTGTGCAAAAGTAGGAATAAGTGTCATTACTCTTATTTTATTTGTTAAAATATTTGCATATGGCAAAAACTAAAAAAACAGATGTAAGAAGGAAAAAAATGACACGAATAGACAGGTGAGATTCACAATTTACACAGAAATCATTATCCCTCTTCCCTCTTAATTGAACCAATAAAAATGAAGGATGCTAAACACATACGATAGTGAAAGTCGACGCCATTTTTAACGCCTTACATCAAATTTTTTCTTTCTTTTCTTACGATTTGTTTTTTATTTAATGAAACAATATTTAACATCCTTTTGCTGTGTCTTCTTGCAAACACTTAAGTAGGAGGCGTAAAACTTTCCGTAATGGGAGCGGTCCATTTATTGGACATGCTCGCTTGCTTTTACACATTTCAAAAGGAAATCTTCTTAGAATTATTTCGAGTTAGCAGAAATAAGTTCTAACAAATAACAGCATTAATACACACACACACACACATACACACACACACACACACATATATATATATATATATATATATATATATTGTTTGTGTGAGCGTAAATTTGTGTTTTTAATTTCAGATATCCTGTTTTTAATCACTTCTTAATAGGAAATGTTTCTGTAATATTCAGTCGCAATTCTTCTTGTGCCCTGTCCCTTCAGGACGTAGTCGATCATGGACTTCCACAGCTCTGTCTGTTGTCTCTTTTAGTAAGTTTTCTCTTGGTATCTCTTCCAAGACTCGCTGAGTAAAACCATTTGCTCAGACCTAACAAGTCCGTCTCGCGCTGCTTTCCCTGTCTCTTCTTCCATTTATCCGACCTGTGAGTATCAAGTTCTCCAGGCCCTCCTTCCTCATTACGTCTCATAGGTACCTCATTTGTCTCTTCCTGATATTTATTATCTGTTTTCTTCTTGTTTGCAGCCTATCGAACACCTCACCGTTGCTCACGTGCTCTGTCCATGGTATCCTCAGCATCCTTCTGTAAAACCACATTTCTGCTGACTCAAGCCTCTCCTTCATCTTTGATGACATCGTCCAGCATTCACTTCTATACAGAAGGACAGATATCACGTAACAATCCAGCACACTTTTCTTAGTTTCTAATGAGATTTTTTTGTCTTTCAGTACTCGGGTTAGCTTCTGAAATGCGTCTTTGGCCATGCCAATGCATCTTTGGATCTCTGTGTAGCATTTTCCATCCTCTCTCAAAACACTTTCTAAGTATTTAAATTTTTTTACTTGTTTTATTTTAGATTCTCCAACTTGCAGTTTGCATATTGGTCTCCTCTTTTTGCTGAGGACCATACATTTATTTTTCTTGAGGTTTATGCTCAATCCTTTCTTTTCACTTTTTTTTTTTTTTACTAACTTCTGTAGATGATCCTGCATTTTCCTTTCCGTGTCTGCTATCAGCACCGTGTCATCCGCGTATCTGAAATTGTGGCCGCAAATGACGAATCATGACAAGGCTCTTATTTCTCTCATAATTGTTTCGCTGTACAGTTTGAAAAGATCCAGTGAGAAAACACATCCTTGTCTTACGCCCCTTTCTATTTTGTATAACTGCAGAGTTCACTTCCTATCCGTACACTGGCGGTTTGCTGCCAATATAGGTTCTTGATTATCGTAACGTCTTTTCCGAAAATGTCGAGGTTGTCGAGCATCTCTATCAAGTCCTTGTGTCATACTTTGTCAAACGCCTTTGTGTAGTCTATAAAGCACAGATAAGGGTCATTCCGCATTTGTATTGCTCCGTTCAAATAGCATACTGAGCATGAATATCGCATTGCTCGTTCCGGTATCTTTAACGAATCCGCATTGTTCCTGTCCTGTCTCTGGGATAATTCTGCTGCCCGCTCTGTTCATCAGAATCCGGATGATGAGTTTTGTTCAGTGGCAATAGCATAAGTTTTAAATTGAGTATGACAAAAGCATAAGTTGTGTATGACAAATAAATATCTAGGACCTGACAATAAGAAAACTTTAAGCTAAAAATATATAGTAATAACAGAATTATTTCACTGAAGAAATTTGTACATCTTAAGGCCGGTTGCACCGATCATAGATTTTCGGTGTAAACATGCAACGATAACAATATGAAGATATACATAACTGTAATTCTGCTACGCTTTAAGAAACACCTAGAACTAAAGAATTCTATGAAGAATATTTTCTTAAATTCATACGTCAAAGCCAAATTATTTTTGTTCTGGAAGAGTGATTTGCACGAGAAATCGCTCAGTTGCGATACGGCGATGTCTAGAGAAGAAAAATTTAACATAATTGCCAAGGAGATAAAACAAATTTTGAATCCATGTCCTGCCCTTTTCAGCGGCAACTCTGTCATATGTGCAACCATGGCAGTATCTGACTACCGGGCACACCGGGCACGGGTCCGGACCGTTCCGTGCAATCATAGTGAAAATCCGGGCAAGGAAAAATGTCTTCGTCAGAAATCAAACTAAACAATTCACGAAGAAAGAAAAAAGAAAGAAAGAAAGAAAGAAAGAAAGAAAAACGAAGACAACATCCGAATGAACGCAGTAAAAACCTGTTTATTTATTAATTTTGGGAGAAAAGACTGATTATACTCAGAAAGTTCGAACCCGATTTCCTGCTTTCGTTCACTTTCCGTGCCTAATTTTCATTGGAATAGCCGAAAAAATCATGACGTCATCATATTGTCAACTAATAAATCCGGGCAATTTTCTCTGTGCTCGGTGTTTTTTTAGCATCAGCTACGGCCCTGTGTGCAACGGCTGATAACTGATAAATGTTCATTTTTCTTTAAACTTTTTCTTTTTCTTTCTTAATACAGTGTTCCTTCAGGTCATAGGTGATTATGGATTTCCAAACTTCCTCTTTCTTCATTATCTGTGAACTTCGATGACTTTTTGAAAGTGATAGAGTGTTACCCGTTGCTTTCGCTATAGGTTTCAAACTAAGAGTAGTTACGAAAAGCGCGACACTGAGATTCAAAGGGCGCACTGGCATGGCCAATGACGCATTTCAAAAGATGACTAGAGTAATGAGATACAGGAAAATTTAAAAGATGAAAGACTCGAGCAAACAGAAATGTAGTTCTACAGAAGGATGCTGAGAATACCATATGCTGTACAACAACGAAGTCTAAGAGAAAATGAAAACGAAAAGGCAGTTTAAACTTAATATCCGGCAAAGACAGCTAAAGTTTCTGGGATACGTAATGAGCAAGAAAGTCTCGAATAATCTGATACTCAAAGGGCGGATAGAGAGAAAGTGAAGCAGGGGAAACTGTGTGTGACATACTTGATGGGCTTAAGTAAATGGCTGGCAGATCAGGGTGGAAATAACAAGAAAAAAGGTATTAAAAGCTACAAGGGGAAGAAAGATGTGGAAGGCCATGATCGCCTACGTCCTGAAGGGACACTGAATATAAAAGAACTCTTCTATACTTGTGTTATGGGGAAACACATCTATTCCTCAGATAATGGACTCTCCCTCCTATATTAATAAGAGTTAACAGGAAGTTCTTGGGAAGTTCACAGGAGTTCTTTAGACTTCTATTGGAGTTCAGTAGAACTACTAGGCAGTTTATATTAATCGGCAGTTAGCCAAATACTAAGGCGTCAGCTTTCAGCGGAAGATTACCAAGTTCCTAACATTTTGGGTACGTTAAGTCGATTAGCAACCGACATAGCACGATTATAACCTTCAGTGCGAAAACTACTCCACAACAACTTGTTAACACCAAAGGCTAGAAAACTCAGTCTATATGTGATTTACTCCATTGTTGTTGAATATGAAGTGAATGATGTTCGCTACAATGGACGGATCTTAGGCGTGAAGGTTAGATCTGTTGGAACTAAGAAGTATAGTTTACTTGAAGTCTTTCTATCGAAAAAGCCAACTGGCATGTGTCCTGCTTTTAATAAAAAATATTTTAGTGTAGGCTGATGAAAGTTTACTGGCAAATGAGACTCGTCAATGGCTTCCAAGACCGAGTCGCCTCTCTACGTGTAACATGTCAGCGGGAAGGATTAAACACTAAGGATTTATAGGAATCTAGCTGTTTTTCGTTTATGACAGTGACATGACAGTTTAGGCATGCAAATTGCAATCGGTAGGTTTAATTTGATTCTAGTCTGTTGTGTTCATTGTCGTACGGGTCCTGGGCATGACAGTAAACTGCATCCGGCAGCAAGGCCTCTGATTGGGAGGTTGTGAGGAGCATGAAACCACCTCTTAATTAGTGTTGTTCCCATCTCCACTCTGACCCGGAGCGGTAGCACCTCTTAGGGTTCCAGCTATGGGTAAATAGTTAACCCTCAAACTGTGGTCAAAACACTATGAAAGTATAAAAATAAACTCTTATAGAAATATATGCATAGAAATAGACTTTTATAGAAAAATATACGTTTTTGAAGGAAAATTCTGACCATAACACATTTTTGAAGGAAAAAACAAATTATTCTCAGTAAAACATTTTTGATACAAAATTAGAAGACATTTTCAGTTTTCTAAAATAAAAAAGAATAAAAGCAAAAAACTTTCATTGAAATCTGACTAAATTAATCTTCTCACTATAACCGAATATTAAAAAAACCTTAAAACTCCATCTTTTTAGCATTAAATAACCCACCGAGGTTGATATACCTTTAACAAAACTCAAATTCACTGTCGTACAAATTCATTTGGAAAAGACGTTAACCCATTTCTTCTTCACCCACTCCTCCATTTATAAGCTAAACAGAAAGGTTGAGAGGCTCTCTACGTAGCTGATGTAGCACGTTTTTTCAAAGTTGCTTTATAGTGTCGTGCTAGATTTTTCCCGCCTGAATCTGTATTACATATTCAAAAGTCTACATTGGCCTTTACTTTAAATATTGCTGCCGCATCTGATCTGATGATATATATTTAGAGATTCTGTTTGCAAAGAATCTACAATGTTATTGGTCCTGGCCTGGCATCTCAGCTTTAGTCAATTTCTCATCGCCGTAGCGTAACTTTCCGGCACCTTTTCTATAAATACTTTCATTGTAAGCGTTCTGATGGATTTTCCTCTTATACATCTCGTGCTGGTGTAATGGTTAGCAAGATTGTCCCACTTGACTCATTACAATTGATTAGTGATTTCGTTCTTCACTGTGTGCTTCGATGATTTCGGTCTTGTGTCACATCTAAGCTACGCTTAGAAAATCACTTTTTTCCAGGTTGCTTCTCGTTTGTAGAAAACTCTTCCGGATTCTTGATAATCAAAAATTCAAATGCAATGTCAATCGTTATCCCCCGTCTTAATTCTCTTCACGTTCATTTATTGTTCCCTCTTGTTTTTCTCATATTCTTTGACACTCGGTAAACCCTTGCTTCTTGGTGAAATTATTGCCTTGCTTGGGATGAAAGGAGTTTAAAAAATGGGTGGTGACGTAGTAGCGAAATTAAAATCCCCCTCAAACAATGCCATCATCTCCAACGTTTTCACGGGGTTAATAATTGATTAATTCGTTTTCTAAGGATTATCAACACATTGCATATTTAGAGCAAGAGCTCATCTGACCTCAGCTTCCACTCTGCGTTTCGACTTGATTGCTTTCTTCAGTCGGCTTAATCCAGATTCATAATTATATTCATTAATAGCCTTCCTATTTTCAAGCCAGGCTGCCATGATAACGGATTCAGAAAACCACACACACAAAAAAAGCAAAAATGGAGAAGCCATCATCTTGCCAACAGATTCTACCTGAATCAACTTGTTTGGGGGTGGAGAACCTGAGTGTTTCAACTATTTTCCTTGAATTGATCTATCTATCTATCTATCTATCTATCTATCTATCTATCTATCTATCTATCTATCTATCCCTAAATCTATCTATCCCAGTCTTTTGTTCAAATCTATCTATCTATCTATCCCAGTCTGTTCAAATCTATCTATCTATCTATCCCAGTCTGTTCAAATCTATCTATCTATCTATCTATCCCTAGTCTGTTCAAATCTATCTATCTATCTATCTATCCCAGTCTATTCAAATCTATCTATCTATCTATCTATCTATCTATCTATCTATCTATCTATCTATCTATCTATCTATCCTCTCCTATCTATCCCTATCTATCTATCTATCTATCTATCTATCTATCTATCTATCTATCTATCTACCCGCGCCTATTCTTATCTATCTATCTATCTATCTATCTATCTATCTATCTATCTATCTATCTATCTATCCGCGCCTGTTCTTATCTATCTATCTATCTATCTATCTATCTATCTATCTATCTATCTATCTATCTATCTATCTATCTATCTATCCCAGTCTGTTCAAATCTATATATCTATCTATCTATCTATCTATCTATCTATCTATCTATCTATCTATCTATCTATCTCAGTATTTTCAAATCTATCTATCTATCTATCTATCTATCTATCTATCTATCTATCTATCCCTATCCCAGTCTGTTCAAATCTATCTATCTATCTATCTATCTATCTATCTATCTATCTATCTATCTATCCCTAGTCTGTTCAAATCTATCTATCTATCTATCTATCTATCTATCTATCTATCTATCTATCCCAGTCTGTTCAAATCTATCTATCTATCTATCTATCTATCTATCTATCTATCTATCTATCTATCTATCTATGTATCTATCTATCTATCTATCTATCTATCTATCCGCGCCTGTTCATATCTATCTATCTATCTATCTATCTATCTATCTATCTATCTATCTATCTATCTATCTCAGTCTGTTTATGTATATCTATCTATCTATCTATCTATCTATATATATATATATATATATATATATATATATATATATATAATGATAATAATAACTACTTAGACTCTGTATGAATGCACTCCGTAAATTTATGCCAATATAAACTCTCGAAAAAACCATTAACAAACAGAACCTAAATCCGTTACAATCCGGCGTACTAAGTCGTCGGATAAATGGGGAGAAAAAAAAGAAACCATCGGAACAAGAACAAACATTCAATATTTCGCAGGAAAGAAAAAAAACACAAACGGAACCAAACACAAGAAAAAGTGCTCAATACTAAAGTACTAAAATACAATAGTAGAGCAAAAACACACGAAAAATCTAAAGTGAGCCAAAACCTACCACAGTTTCACACTACGGATCGTCAGGGAAAAGGCCTGCCTGCCTGCCTGCCTGCCTGCATTCCTACCTTCCTACCTACCTACCTACCTACCTATCTATCTATCTATCTATCTATCTATCTATGTCAGTCTGTTCATATCTATCTATCTATCTATCTATCTATCTATCTATCTATCTATCTATGTCAGTCTGTTCATATCTATCTATCTATCTATCTATCTATCTATTTCAGTCTGTTCATATCTATCTATCTATCTATCTATCTATCTATCTATCTATCTATCTATCTATCTATGCCTGGTCATTATCTATCTATCTATCTCTATCTCAGTTTGTTCATATCTATCTATCTATCTATCTATCTATCTATCTATCTATCTATCTATCTATCTATCTATCTATCTATGTCAGTCTGTTCATATCTATCTATCTATCTATCTATCTATCTATCTATCTATCTATCTATCTATCTATCTATCTATCTATCAACCGTGATAAAAGAAAAATGAAATAATGAAAAACAAAGAAGTAAAGTTTTATAAAATAAAGAAAAAACACGAAATCCCGAAACTGAATGCGAACGTTTACCTAAAGATTGAAAGAAGATATGGAGAAATGAAAAAGCAACGAGAAAATTCTACACAAAAAAAGTCAGTTCAGCAAAGACAAAAGAAAGAAAGAAAGAAAGAAAGAAAGAAAGAAGGAAAAGAAAGAAAGAAAGAAAGTTAGAAAGAAGACGAAAAAAAAGATAGTTTGGAATTTAATAAAGGCGACTATCGAAATGAAAATAACTTGTAGAACAACGATGCAAAATACAAAGTCTTGCGCGCATTTCAACCACATCCGGGCTCTTCTGAAAGAAGCAACTTAGAAACGCACAGCTGGATAACACCTTTTCGTGAAAAGAAGGATGAGGAACTAAAGAGGTGCTATTAAAATGCTAGCCTTAGCGAAAAGAATCGGGTGGATGAGGCTGGCAAAGCCTTCTCGCCCAACCCTAAGATAGAAATAAAAAAATAAAAAAACCACTGAGTTACGACATTACATAAGTCAAACCCATGACTGGCATCACCGCAACATTGTGCTCTAATAAGACACGCCAATTTAAGTAATTTATCAACTCACATCCCACTAAATATTTCCCGCTGTTGTACACGCCTGTCCATTTGGCATGGATGTGCGTTGAAGATAAATATCAGTATTCAACTAATGAAAGCTGTTTACATCTGTAATTCTTATCTATCTTCCCATATGGATCCTGGGAGTCTACACACCAAAAATAATGAATTGGGGGTGTCAACGGTGATATTTTAGTGGTCCATTGAGCAATTTTATTTTTAAACGGTTGGTATTACTGAGAATTATAAGTTCTGCAATAATTCAGCCAGTTAAGTGCCGTACGTGATACACGCATTGGGCGATCATGTCTCGAAAGAGACATGACTAACTGGGCAGAAGATTATCCCGAAGTAGGTTGCCATTACTTTCTGCGATAGACTGGATGCCAGCCAAGGCTATAGAATCCAATCTGTTCTGTTATTTAACCCATAACGAGTAGGAAGAGACGGATTAATACCTTTTCCAAGGGTATTTGTGCGCAAGGAATTCAACTGGAATTCGAAATCGGCTGCACGATTTGTTGTTCGGAATCGATATTCACCTCAATGCACATTCAACTGCAATAATTACGCCATATTAAATAGTAAAAGTAGAAATATTCCCGTATTTTTTTTTTCAATCAAGTAGAAGAAAAAAACTTGACAATTTTCAGTGTTATAAATTTAAGGTGACCAACAAAACCTTCCCAAAGATAAAAACTCATCTTTTTTTATAATTAAGATTCCTTATTTTCTTATTTCTTTTGACAATATGAGGAACTAAAGAGGTGCTATTAAAATGCTAGCCTTAGCGAAAAGAATCGGGTGGATGAGGCTGGCAAAGCCTTCTCGCCCAACCCTAGGATAGAAATAAAAAAAAAACCACTGCGTTACTGAAACCACTTTTAATACTGAAACGCAGAGTTACGTCCTACATTCAATTCTCCAAGCCCTCCTTCCTCATTGCATGTCCCAGGAACTTTAGCTGTCTCTTCCTGATGCTCAGTATTAATTTCCTTTTCGTTTCACTGCTTCCCACCTACGCTTTGTTTTCTATTTTATTTTGATCTGGCTACTCACGACAAGAATAAACCGAAGGGTCCAGGTATATACCGGTTGAGAACTTTTGGTCTAATGGCTCTAGGGGTGCACAAAAAAAAAAATTAAAAGAATTAAAAACAAATAGAGTCCATAGGTAAAAAAAATTCAGAGACTGTGTGTGTGTGTGTGTGTGTGTGTAGAGAGAGAGAGTGGAGAGAGAGCGTGGAGAGAGAGAGTAGAGAGAGAGAGTGGATAGAAAGAGAGTGAGAGAGAGAGAAAAAGAGACAGAGAGTGAAGAGAATGAGAGAAAGTGAGAGAGAGAGAGGGAGAGAGAGTGGAGAGAAAGAAAGAGAGTGAGAAAGAGAAAGAGAGAGTGGAGAGAGAGACAGAGTGGAGAGAAAGAAAGAGAGTGAGAGAGAGAGTGAGAGTGGAGAGAGAGAGTTAGAGAGAGTGGAGAGAAAGAGAGTGAGTGAGAGAGTGGAGAGAGAGAGAGTTAGAGAGAGTGGAGAGAAAAAGAGAGAGGAAAGAGAGAAAATATAAGTTGTGGATATTAATGAGCTTAATTTGACGCAAGACCACTTGCTTGTATTCACAAATGACGAGAAACGTCTTGCGATGTCGAAGCACAAAACATCACCTGGCTTTCGATAATTGATGCTGGGTAGCTGCAATGCGGCCAAAGTGCTTGACCATTTGAATTCCAAATAAAATCTAAGTAATCATAAATAGCTTTTAATACTGAAACGCAGAGTTACGTCCTACATTCAATTCTCCAAGCCCTCCTTCCTCATTGTATGTCCCAGGAACTTTAGCTGTCTCTTCCTGATGCTCAGCATTAATTTCATTTTCGTTTCCATCCTTTCCAAAGCCTCATCATTGCTCACATGCTCGATTCATGATATCCACAGCATCCTTCTGTAGAACCACACTTCAGCTGCTTCAAGTTTTCCCTTCATCTTTGTTGATATTGTCTAACATTCACTGCCATATTGAAGAACTGACATCACATAACAATCTAATACTTTCTTCTTTGTTTCTAGAGAAAGTTTTCTGTGTCTTATTACTTTACTCAGCTTCTGGAACGCGTCCTTCGCCATGCCAATTCGCCTTTGGATCTCTGTGTCGCACTTTCTATCACCTGTTAGAACTCTTCCTAGGTAGTTAAATCAGGTTATTTAAAAACATAAATATATATTTAGATTGTCAGAATTTTCTTTGAGACAGTCAGTCAGTTAAGTGCCATACGCGATACACACTTTGGGCGATCATGTCTCGAAAGAGACATGACTGACTGGGCAGAAGATTATCCCGCAGTAGGTTGCCATTGCTTTCTGCGGTAGACTGGTTGCCGACCATGGCTATAGAACCCAATCTGTCCTGCTATTTAACCCATAACTGGAAGGAAGAGACGGATTAATACCTTTCCCAAGGGTATTTGCGCGTAAGTGAATACAATGGATTCAACTGGAATTCGAACTCGGCTCCCCGGCTTCTCGTTCCGAGCCGATATCCACTGGACCACAACGCACATTGTTAAATGATAAAATTCTTAGAAATTAACCCCAAGCTGGAGGTGAAAAGGTGGGTCCATATTTTTCCCAACGATATTTGCGCGTTACTTCCATGTGCTTTTTTTATAAATACTTTCATGGAATAAACTTTGCTCGATATAAACTAGACTTTAAACGCGGTACTATATTGGCGGCAAGGTCCCATTATTTTACAGTTGAAACGCCTAAATGTAAGAGTAAGTTCTATGCTAATAGTTTTTTCTATCACACTTCCCACTTGTGGAATTCTCTCGCGGATTCTTGCTTTCCAGTCAACTTTGATCTTCAAGAATTGAAATGCAATGTCGATGTCTTCTTGATTCCTGTTCTCTTATTGTTCTCTCTCCTTAATTATATATTCTTTTTCTTCTTCTCGTATTATTATAAGTTTAATGTTAACCGTTGCTTCACTCGCTTGTTGAACCTTCTCGCGAAATCTTGCTTTCCAGTCAACTTGGATCTACAAAAATTTAAAAGCAATGTCAATCGTTATTTATTGTCTTCCTGATTCCTCTTCTTTTATTATTCTCTCTCCTTAATTATATTTTCTTTTTCTCATATTATTATAAGTCCAATCCTTAATAAGAACAGGATGATGAATTTTCCGTTATGGTGCTGATAATTTATGAATTTAATCACAATACTAGATTGGCGGAAACGTTTCATTATTTTACAGTTGAAATGGTTTTATGTAATCGTAAGTCCTATTCTTGTCTGTGGAACTCTGTTTCGGCTTGTTGCTTTCTAATCAAATTTTATCTTCAAAAATTAAAATGCAGTATCAAACTTTATTTTCTATCTTCTTAATTCTTGTTCATTTATTGTTCTTACTTTGTAATGGTAATTTTTTATCTCATATTCTCTAAGACTCAGTAAGCTTTTGTGTCTAAGAGGCTTTATTGCTTTGCTTAGGGTCAAATGATTAAAAAAAAAAAAAGGTCGTGACGGTTTGACAGCGGTGCAATCAACCATTTCCTTTCCGTCGAACTGAATACTTGTCTCCAAAGTTTTCACATGGTTATTGATTGATCCGTTATCTACGGCTTTTCAATCCGTTGCGAATTATGTAAACCCTGAAAATGTTTCATAATGTGTTTTTTTACAGAGATAATAATGGTTATATTTGAATTTGAGTTTTGATGTAATGAATATGGACACACCCTGTTTCCCCGTCACTCTAATGGGATTGGCTGGTCAGTCAGTTAAGTGCCATACGTGAAACACGCTTGGGCGATCATTTCTCGAAAGGGACATGACTGACTGGGCAGAACATTATCCCGCAGTAGGTTGCCATTGCTTTCTGCGGTAGACTGGTTGTCGACCAAGGCTATAGAACCCAATCTGTCCTGTTATTTAACCCATAACTGGAAGGAAGAGACGGATTAATACCTTTCCCAAGGGTATTTGCGCGTCTGGTATCAGCCATAAATACAAACGAATACAAGGACGTCCAGAATGAGAGAGCTTCTTGGCCTTTTGGCTGGGAGGCTAATGACCACTTATCACTTATAACCAGTTTAAGACCGGTTTTGAATCCAGCTACCGCGTAAGTGGGGGATGGGTAATATTTTGACCAGTTTACCTGGGCGTACGCGCTCAGGGTCTCCACGTTTAAAAAAGAGATCTATCACCAGAGGTCTATTGACTGCGCCTACGTCTCAGGATACTGCATACGACGATTACTACTACGGACTAGATTGTTCTACCGGATTACATTTGCCTTAATAACCTCGTATTGATATATATCCCATTCCGGGACATATCAAGTTTGATGTTTAATGGCATATCAACCTCTGTGGGTTATTTAATGCCAAAAAGGTGGGGTTTTAAGGTATTTTTTAAATGTTCGGTCATAGTGAGAAGGTTGGCTTAGTCAGATTTTACAGAATTTTTTTTCATTTTAGAAAACTGAAAATGTCTTCTAGTTTTGTATTCAAAAATGTTTTACTGAGAATTTTTTTTCCTTAAAAATGTGTTATGGTAATAATTTTTTCTTCAAAATGTATTGTTGATAATATTTTTTCTACAAATATATTTTCCCATGAAAGTATATTTTTATGTATATATTTCTATAAAACTCAATTTTTATACTTTCATGGTGTTTTGACTCCAGTTTGCGGGTTTAACTATTTGCCCATAGCTGGGAACCTAAGAGGTGCTACCACTGCGGGTCAGAGTGGACCTGGGAACAACAGCAATTAAGAGGTGGTTCTATGATCCCAATCAGATGCCTTGCTGCCGGATGCAGTTTACCGTCATGCCCAGGGCCAATAATGATAAAGTAATACAAGTACAAATAATAGTAAAGTAATACAAGTCTTACTCAGTCAGTTAAGTGCCATACGTGATGCACGCTTTGGGCGATCATGTCTCGAAAGAGACATGACTGACTGGGCAGAACATTATCCCGCAGTAGGTTGCCATTGCTTTCTGCGATAGACTGGTGAATTATGTTATTATATTAATAAGTAGAAATTAATAGGGGATTAGTTTATTACTCCATGACAATAGAAAACCGATCCTCCACTTTATGCCCAGTAGAAGCTCTAATTAATTTTCCAACTATTTAGTCAGTCAGTTAAGTGCCATAGGTGATGCACGCTTTGGGCAATCATGTCTCGAAAGAGACATGACTGACTGGGCAGAACATTATCCCGCAGTAGGTTGCCATTGCTTTCTGCGATAGACTGGTGAATTATGTTATTATATTAATAAGTAGAAATTAATAGGGGATTAGTTTATTACTCCATGACATTAGAAAACCGATCCTCCACTTTATGCCCAGTAGAAGCTCTAATTAATTTTCCAACTATTTAATCAGTCAGTTAAGTGCCATACGTGATGCACGCTTTGGGCGATCATGTCTCGAAAGAGACATGACTGACTGGGCAGAACATTATCCCGCAGTAGGTTGCCATTGCTTTCTGCGATAGACTGGTGAATTATGTTATTATATTAATAAGTAGAAATTAATAGGGGATTAGTTTATTACACCATGACATTAGAAAACCGATCCTCCACTTTATGCCCAGTAGAAGCTCTAATTAATTTTCCAACTATTTAGTCAGTCAGTTAAGTGCCATACGTGATGCACGCTTTGGGCGATCATGTCTCGAAAGAGACATGACTGACTGGGCAGAACATTATCCCGCAGTAGGTTGCCATTGCTTTCTGCGATAGACTGGTGAATTATGTTAATATATTAATAAGTAGAAATTAATAGGGGATTAGTTTATTACTCCATGACAATAGAAAACCGATCCTCCACTTTATGCCCAGTAGAAGCTCTAATTAATTTTCCAACTATTTAATCAGTCAGTTAAGTGCCATACGTGATGCACGCTTTGGGCGATCATGTCTCGAAAGAGACATGACTGACTGGGCAGAACATTATCCCGCAGTAGGTTGCCATTGCTTTCTGCGATAGACTGGTGAATTATGTTAATATATTAATAAGTAGAAATTAATAGGGGATTAGTTTATTACTCCATGACAATAGAAAACCGATCCTCCACTTTATGCCCAGTAGAAGCTCTAATTAATTTTCCAACTATTTAATCAGTCAGTTAAGTGCCATACGTGATGCACGCTTTGGGCGATCATGTCTCGAAAGAGACATGACTGACTGGGCAGAACATTATCCCGCAGTAGGTTGCCATTGCTTTCTGCGATAGACTGGTGAATTATGTTATTATATTAATAAGTAGAAATTAATAGGGTATTAGTTTATTACTCCATGACAATAGAAAACCGATCCTCCACTTTATGCCCAGTAGAAGCTCTAATTAATTTTCCAACTATTTAGTCAGTCAGTTAAGTGTCATACGTGATACACGCTTTGGGCGATCATGTCTCGAAAGAGACATGACTGACTGGGCAAAAGATTATCCAGTAGTAGGTGCCATTGCTTTCTGCGGTAGACTGGTTGCCAACTCAAAGCTATAGAATCCAATCTGTTCTATTATTTAATCCATAACTGGAGGGAAGAGACGGATTAATACCTTTCACAAGGGTATTTGTGCGTAAATGATGACAGGGAATTCAATTGGAATTTGAACTCGGCACCCCGATTAATCGTTCCGAGTCGATATCCACTGCCCCACAACACACATCCTATTTTTGAATAGTATGCATAAGTGAATATAACACAACTGAAATTCTAATTCGGCTTACCGGTTATCAATTCCGACCTGTTATCCATTACAGCACCTGCTCATACAAACTTACAGCACCTGGGATTCCCAACAGTTACCCATCTAGGTACTAATCAGGCTCGACGTTGCTTAACTTAGGTGATCGTATTAAACTGGTGTTTTTATGTGATGACATAGTAAGCCACACTACATTCAATAACAGAGGCTGAGCAAGCCTAGTCTGAAACAAGATCTTGATATATGAGTTGTAAATAAAAATATCAAGAAATTACAAGCAGTATTTACATTATTCAGACTATTGTCTACATCACTGTTGCCATTTGTACGACGTTTCTGTTGTTGTACGCTCTGATCTTCTTCAGCCAAGCATAGAGATGAAAAAAAATATAGAAACCAGTAATACGGAGTGCCAGAGAATATCAGTAGCACAAAATTGCACTATGAGGTCTGGTAAAAATACTAGAGAAAACCATTAATATCAAAAATACTAGAGAAAGTAATTAACATCATAAAATAGCAATATGAACTCTGGTAAAAAAAGGGTTACTGGACATTAGGTTGATAAGTCCCAAAAATTCAGTTGTTCTTTTCCTTATGAGCATATGGCCCAGTGGATAAAGACGTTGGTTAGTTCCTGACTTGACACTTAGTGTTGTGAGTTCAACACCAAGTAATTTGCAGTATTAGAGGGAGATAACTCATGACTTCCAGTCGAGGCTTTACGGAAGGATGTGATACTCCAGTGGTTGTAATAAAGGGGACGGTTCGAAATTCCTTCGGAGCGTACAACAGCCGAAACTTCGTACAAATGGCAACGAAGATGAGGACAATGTAAATACTATAAATACTAGGTCTCGGAAATATAGACAAATACTAAATTACATTCAACAGCAAATTATCTACAGACAATGAGCCACTTAGCTATCTCCCTTTAACTTAACTCTCTAAGCTATTTCTTTACCACTGCTGTAGTCAGGTATTGGACTCACGGGATCTAACCAACCGGGCCGTATGTCATTGATGAAATGAAGCCAAGATCGAAATAAAGGGTTTGGTTCGAAATTCTAAATAAAGAAGGCCGGAGTGTACAACAAACCGAAACGTCTTGAATATGACAGTAAAAATGAGAATTATAATCTGAACAATTTCAATAGCCTAAATACTACCTCATATAGACAAATGTTGATATTTTTGCTCAAGAACTTTGTTTTCCTAACTATGATGAATATAAATCGTTACTTAAAACTACCTAGGGAATATAGTGACATCGCATTGCCTGAATATAGCAACTTAATTTTGCAAACAAGGACTATATTTGATTGGAGGTGCCTTAGCTACCAAAGCAGAGCCTTAACAGGATATTTTCGATATTTTCTCTATGTTCGGTCAGTAAACATAACTGCGAATAAGGCTTTTTCATTCTTGTAATCTCTGGGTGGCCGGCATGGAAATCATTCAGACTTCTTCTTTGTAGTGTTGAGGGAATGAAGACTCGCTCAATATATAACAGTACTTCGTCCCATAAAGAAAGAATAACTGAAGTCTGTTTGTCCTTTTCAATTTTGATTTTGGTTAGCCTAATAAACTCATCGCTTAGAGCTTCTTATTTTATCTGGTCGAAAGTTACAGGGAGTTTCTTCACTGTGTCGCACAATGTAGTTTTGCATTCTCCTTCCATTCGGAGAGAAGCAATATCTCCCGAGTATATTCAAGAGGTTCTCTGTGTTTTGGGATTAATCTGGACAGTCCGTCGGCATGACAGAGCTTTTTTAGTCGGTAGGAACTCCATTTTAAAATTATAATTTTTAAAAAATTGTTCCCCATCTCCGCAGTCTACATGGTCAGTAACGTTTTATGGTCTGTTTGCAATGTAAAGTGTCTACCGTGAATGTACCGTTACTGCGAAAATAATCCCTAAGGAATCCTTCTCAATTTGCAAGTAATTCTCTTCTGCAGAACAGAGCTATCAGCTTAATGTGTCACATTACAAAACTGATTGTCAGAATCCTGATGAATAGAGCGAGAAGCAGAATCGCGCCATAGATAGGACAGGAACAATGCGGGTTCGTCAAGGACACCGGAACAAGGAACGCTATATTTATGATTAGGATGTTCTCCGAAAGAGCAATACAAATGAAGAAGGACTTGTACCTTTGTTTTATTGATTATGCGAAGTCCTTCAACAAAATACGACACAAAGAATTGATGGAGATGCTCAGCAAACATTTTTGGGAAAGGCATCAGAGTAATCAAGAATCTCTACTGGCAGCAAACTGCCTGCATACGGACAGGTAACGATTTCAGCATGTTTACAAAGATCGAAAGGGGCGTAAGACAAGGATGTGTCTTTTCACCGGATCTGTTCAACTTATACAGCGAGAATATTTTGAGGACCCTAGATGCTACACCAGGATTTGTTATTGGAGGCCACAGCTTGAACAACATAAGGTTTGCAGATGATACAGTGCTAATTTCAGACACGGAAAGGAAACTACAAGACCTCCTACAGAAGGTATCTGTGGGGAGTGACAAAAAAAGGACTACAAATAAACTTTAAGAAAACTGAATGCATGGTCATCAGCAAAAAGAGCAACCCAAAATGCTAAATACAGGTGAGGGATACCACAATCAAACAAGTACAAAAATTTAAATACCTAGGAAGTGTTCTAACAGGAGATGGAAAGCTCGACACAGAGATCCAAAGGCGAATTGGCATGGCAAAGGGCGCGTTCCAGAAGCTGAGCAAAGCACTAACACACAAAGAAAAGAGTGCTGGATTGCTATGTGATGTCAGTTCTTCAATACGGCAGTGAATGCTGGACAATATCATCGAAAATGAGGACAAAACTCGAAGTAGCGGAAATGTGGTTCTACAGAAGGATGCTGCGGATATCGTGGACTGAACATGCAAGCAACGATGAGGTGTTGGAAAGAATGGCAACCAAAAAGAAATTAATACTGAGCATCAGGAAGAGACAAGTGAAGTTCCTGGGACACGCAATGAGGAAGGATAGCTTGGAGAACCTAATACTGACTGGCCAGGTAGAGGGAAAGAGAGACAGAGGAAGGCAGTGGATAACATATTTGCAGGGCCTAGTCGGGTGGATGACGGAACGGCGGTTTCCAGGAGTAACAGGAACAAACATACTAAGGGCCAAAAGGGATAGGAAGACGTGGAGGACCATGATCGCCTACGTCCTGAAGGAACAGGGCACATAGAAGAAGAAGATTCATTTTCGTCAATCATGGCATACTACAATAATCCTTACACCATAATACCACATTCTTACTTATCATTCTTACTATGTCCGCCATAATACCTCAATTACTCTATGAAATCCTACTTAACTCCCATATGCACAATATTGTGGTGAGGGCGAGAACATTAAAAATTTTCTCAATGAATATATACAATGACAAACAATATTTACAAGAAACTTAATAAAATCGTATTAGTAATAAAGCCTCCCACTACTCTAAAAAACGTGACAGAAAAGTCAGTTCACTGGACGAAAAATAATGCGCGGCTTTCAGAATATAATAATTACCACTCATCTTGTCAGCAAACACTCACACAATCACTGACACATGTAAACACTACAACAAGAGCGAAAAAGCACACTTAAAAAGACAAAAAACACCCCGCATCTACCAGAGAATTAACATTCCTGAACACCTAAAAGGGGAAAGAGATGGGGATTAAACTGAAACAAACATGGGGACAAAAAGAAAAAAGGGCCTATGAGTATTCATAACCGAGTTAAGTTAACTTTAAAGAGAAAAACAAAAAATCAATAAACTCCTATTCTAACATAACAGGGAAGAGCTGCACATGTTCCCCCCAGCACGCCCAAAATTCTGATGCCTAACCAGCATCAAACAACCACTCTAGGTCAGCACCTTTCACTCGACAGTGACGCGCAAGACTTACCCACCTTTTGCCAAATTCTGATGGAGTGAGGCGTTTCGTTTCCGTCTTAATCTTGACTTTAAACTGATGCTTAAAGTACAAGATCAGTTGGGAAGAGGTAAACTTCTCATCACCATAGAATTTCTTCTGTCGCGTCGTCCAAGTCATGACTCGCATAACCCCTAGTAAGCAAAAGAGCACATAGTGCTCAGCCTGAGATAGCGGAGGTACGACATTGCCACAAACAGAACTAGCCTCAAGGACAAAGAACTTTCCACGCAACATACGAATCATGAGATCTTCAAGAAACTTGCACAACGGGGCAACTACACTGCAGTGGAAGAAGGCGTGATCGACGGTCTCTGCCGACAGCCCAGGTTGAAACAGATTTTAGGCCCTCTGCATGAAGCTTCTTGCCTAATCAGAGTGCCTTATGAATCATCATCCAGGTGAGTGATGCCTCATCGTTAGTGAGACATTTCAACCCGGGCGCCCAAGGCCATATGGAGCGAGCCTCCTGCTTCGTCAGCCCGAGTTCGCCTATCAGTTCATCTTGAACGGCTCCCCTAACACCTGATATAATGCCTTACGAGACAATGTGATGCCTTCGATATGCCGATTGACTGTATTTCTAGCTTCCTATGCACACAATTCAGCAGCCATATTCGTTGCCTCAGAAGACATTCTTTTTAACCTAGTCCTAACTACCAGAGCTTGGTCATTCTTGATAAGCAAGGAGGCCAGCTCGGCCCTAGCTAAGGCTACGTTCCCACTATGACGGGATTTAACTGCCCGATCAACTTTTTTCTCCATTGCCGTTTGTGCCGCTAAATTAGCTAAGTTCAGCCAACCACTATAGTCAGCAGCAAACGACCTAAGTTTGGATTTTAAGGAATCCCACCACTTATTCCCAACGTCAGTCCCCGTCAAATCGGGCTTTAGTGTTAGTAACAGCTGTTGCTAGAAATAATGACGCGTTCAATTTCCAGTATCCAGCCAACTTAACTTTAGGCTTATCTAAGTTTACACGAACTCGGATGAGCCTATGATCCGTGTAAACTATCAAATGGAAACTTGGACAACCTACCTAGGACTCTGTCGAAGTAGCTAACATGCACCACAGAACCCGAGCTGCCCCTATTAGTCCAAGTTCACACTACCACCCGGGGGTGTTCATTTCGGTATTTATCGGCAAGAGCATTCCGATCGATAAAGTCCCGAAATAGTTTCACATCCGGGTTGTCAGTACCCGTTCCTTGGACAAATATAAGGCATTTAAATTTGCCTGAACTAAACAGTTCAGGTAATTTAAAGTCGTCACAATGCTTGATGACGATGGTTGTGAATGATGGATAGTCCTCGTTTTTGTCTTTCAAGAGAGTAAAGCATTTCCACTTTTTGTGAAACAAAGAAATTGTTGGGCTAAATAGCTTAGTGAGGCATGTCACTGCCTTATAGAATGTTAAGTCGTTTGTCTTCTTTGACAGAATATAATCTTCAAATTTAATGTATTCCTCCGCACCTAATTTTCTGAGCAAGTGCCTTAACTTTTTCTTTTCTCTCCAGTTCTGACAATCGATATTAAAAATGTCTTCATATCGACTGTAATATTCTTCAAAATTTTTGTCTTCATCAATAGAGTACTTAAAGGTTTCGATCGCATTCCACACAGCATCTTGCGAAAATGTCGTCTCTTTTTCCGTGATCCTTTCTTGTCAATTTTAGTAATAGTATTTCATCGTTGTAATTGTATTTCATCGTTCAAACTTTGGATTTCCATTTGTCTTTCTTCATTTGCCTTTTGAATTTCTATTTGTCTTTTCGGTAATTTAATTTGTGCTTCATCGAATTTATATTGTCTTTCTTCACTTCTTTTTATAATTCCTTTCTGAAAGTCATCCATGGTTTACTGATTTGAGTTCGTGAGGGGTTTCATTTTTTAACTATTGCTTTCTGGCAATTAATCTCGTAAAACATTTTGTGGACAAATTTTCCTGTTGAAGGGGAAAAATATTGACTTTCAATTTCCATTTTACAGTTTTTTTCATTCTATCTCTTTTCGTTCCAAAGTTGTAATGCCAGCTGATTATCTGTGATAGAGTCGCCAAATTGTTTGTGGTTTACCTATGTGGCACTATGGTTTTTACGTTGTTCAGTATGAATTCTGTTGTTGTGTGGTATACGTAAATTCGAGTCTTCGTCGCCAATTTCTTGTGGTGACTTGTGTACGAATTTTCGTCGCCAATTATTGTGGCGACTTGAGTACGTGTACGAGTCTTCGTTATGGATTCCGGTTGAGGATCCGCACAAAATCCGTACAAAATAATGAACAACAAAACAGATATGGAGATAAAAATGTAGGTTATATTGAACGTAATATACAAACTTGAACGTAGGTTAGAAAATCTAGGAATACTATTAGTAAGAAATCAATATATACAAGTCTTGACGTAAAGTCATTGGAAATAGTATATCCGTGTATATCATTTTAGCTGAGCGGAGTCTGACTTCTGATGCGGCAGTCTCTGGGTACGTTCGGTATCTCTCGTTAACTTACGTATCAGTTCCGGTACTCTCCGATAACTGGCACGGATCTCTACTAATACTCTCCCTCTATTCTATGGCAGTAACTTCTGTTCTCTCTATGGCAGGAGTATATGTATATTCAGTCGAGTCCATTATCATATACAAAGGGGAGATTCGACAATACGAATGAATAAAGAACGAAAAAAAGAAATAAAACAAATGATAAAGAATAAATAAATTAAATGAATATACAAATGAATAAAAAAAAGAAAAGGAAAAATAAGATAAGTAAATATTCAAATAAAGAAATAAAAAGAAAAAGAAATAAGACACAAATGAATATAAAAGAAAGCAAGGTGTAAATAAAATATAGAAATTTATAAATGTATAGGAAAAGAAAAAATAAGACAAATAAATATACAAATGAATAAAGGAAAAACAAGAAAAAAGACAAATAAATAAAGAAAAAAAGAACAAATTAATCTAAAATTATATATAAATGGAACTGTGTGAGTGTGTGTGTGTGTGTGTGTGTGTGTGTGTCCGCTACCTATAGACTCTGAAACGGCTGAACCGATTTTCTTGAAAATTTACACAGTTGTACTATAAGCGTCTGCCAGTGTTCTTAGCTAGGTTTTGTGTCGAGGTACCCCCGATAAATATCGAAAATCGATAATCGAATAAATCGGGTTATAGAAGGAGTGGTCCGATTTTAATCAAATTTGATACACTCATAGACAAAGACATAAGGAACGATATTCTGAAGTTTCAAGGTTGCAGTTCTTACAATAGTGCAGAAAATCGATAATATATATATATATATATATATATATATATATATATATATATATATATATATATATGGCAAGATGTTTGTGTGTGTGTCTGTTTATCTGCCTGTATATCTGTATTTTTTTCAGCCCTTTTATTTTAGTTTTTGCCTTGGGTTTGGCTCTAAGTAGATATAATTGTAGTTCTTAGTCTCAGCCATGATACCATTTACTCAGAGGACTTATTTAGCCTTCAAAATTCAGTTTACGACGAAAAAATCTTATTTGATATCGATACGAGGAAATCAAAATTTGACTTACATCTATTCATTTTTCTTTCAGTCTACGGTTTCGCTTTAACTGGAAACAGCTATTGCTTTTTAGTCTTTCGTGCCAACGTCCAAAGAGTCTGAGCTCCAGGACCATGGATTAGTTTTAAAGCTTTCATTACACCCGAGCAACGCCGGGCTATACTGCTAGTATACAGATAAATAAAGAAAAGAAATATGAAGCAAATGAATATAAAATTGAAAAAGGAAGCAAAGGAAAAGTAAGACATATGAACGTACAAATGAGTAAAGACATAAATGAAAAGATGAATGTATGTTCTTTATACATTTATATTTTTCTTTTCTTTCTTTATTCGTTTGTAAAGAAGAAGTAAAAGAAATGAATATACATTTTAATAATAAATAAAAGTCGACATAAAAGAACTGAATATACATCTTCTTTTTGTCGTTTCTATTTAGAAGCTTGGTGAACATAACTCTCCACATCTTCCTGCACTTTGTTGCTTGAATTAAATTCCATCTCTTTGCTATCTCTCCTAATCCCTGTTTTGCCAAACATTTACATAGATTTGTTAGGTAGCTAATATGATACATTTTTTATTTAACTCTTGCCTTCCGTATATCCTGTGAGTGTCAAATTTTCAAATCTCTCTTTCCTTATCATGTTTTTTACTATCTCTTCCTGATGCTACACATGAATTTCGTTTTGTTTTTTAAAAATCCAGAACTGTTTTGTTGCTCACATTGCATGGAACTTTCTTCTTCATCCTTCTATAAAACCACATTTCTGTATCTTGAAATGTTTCTTCATCTGTGAGAGGATTGTTCAATATTCAGTTTCATATTGTAATACAGATATTACATAACAGCTCAGTACCCATTTTTTGTATATCTAACTACGATTTCTTGTTTCTTAATGCTTAACCAGTGCTTCTTCGGGAGCACTTCGGTCTGATGCAATGGTTAGCACACTTGTCTCGCTAAAACAATTACGATTGTGTATTTAGATTGAGCCTCACTAGGGACTCTATGCGTTTGACCGTGTTCCATAAGTCAGCTACTCTTACTAAAGCCACACAATTTAGCTTTGGATTTCGGTTTCGCTTCATCCATTCTCTATTACAACTGTTCCTAGATATTTTTATTTCTGTAATTTTTTTAAATTCTGGTATTTCCAATTTATAATTCGTATGTTGGGTCCTTGTATTTGATGACAAACATAAATTCTTTTTTTTTTTTACATTTGACGATTAGTCTTTTTTTTTTCCTTTTTCTTTGCTTCCTTCTGTAGAGGTGCTAATATTTGGTTGTTGGTTTGTTTAACCAGCATATCGACATTCTTTGGGTCATGTAATGCTGAAAATCGTTTTTTAAGTTGTTTGTCTTCATGTTTTTAATTGCTTTCGAGGTTGGGGTTTTTATAGTTTCCTTTCTGTGTCTGTCATCAACACTATATCATCTGCATATCTAATGTTGTTAAGATTGTGGCCTCCAGTAATGAATCCTGCTAAGATTTCTGATTTTATCTAAATTGCACCATTGTGTTGGATATAAAATCAGGCCTAGACATTTACTTAAAAACTTTATTTTCCTGTATAACACGATATTTCCTCCCCTTCATCTTACATTTAAAATGTCCTGAACCGCCAAAATGTTGCCTCTTTTTTGTCCTATGTGCCCTTCTTGTTACCATTTTCCTTAATACTCCCCTGTTCGCTATTTACATTGTTCGGACTATTGTCCTCGTCTTTATTGCCATTATTGCAACGTTTCGACCGTTCTACGCTCCGGCATTCTTCAGGTGCTAGAAAGGACACATAGACCAGTGGATATAGACGGGCAGTGGGTTATGAGATGTTGAGCCACTTCAGCATTGATGATGGCCTTGAACACTTTGTCAAAAATCGGTAGGACGCTGATAGGTTTATAATTAGACTTGCAGAGTTAAGTTAAAGGGATATAGCTATATACCTGCTAGAAGTGACATCTCACATGAAATTAGAATGATATATGCCAGTGATCGTAATAAAAGGTTCGGTTCGAAATTCCGAGCACCTGAAGAAGGCCGGAGCGCACAACAGCCGAAACGTAATACTGGCAATAAAGATGAGGACAATAGTTCGAACAATTTAAATAGTGTGAATACTATCTCATCTCAGAAGTATAGACAAATTCCTTGTCTATCAAATGTTCTGTCTATGGTATTCACTTATGTAGAACCACATCTCATGTTTTCTCTTCATTTAAGAAATTATCCAAATTTCACTGCCATGTAACAGAATTTATATTATATAACAGGTAAACATTCAGATATTATCTTCCAAAGAATATTTTCACTTTCTTAAAATTTTCTTTAATTATTGGAGGATATCTAATCGTGAAAAAATCTACCAAAAGAAGTTGTAAGCGTAAATTAATAGGTTCTTCTATCGAAATTCTTGCTTGTGAAACTCTTTTCCAACCTCTTGCCTTCCAATAAACTTTGATCTTCAAAGGTTTAAATGCAAAGTCAGTCTTTATCTTATGTCTTCTTAATTCCTGTTTTATTGTTACTTCTTAATAACGTTTCTCAATTTTTTATATTATTTCACACTCTGTAACACCTTGCGTCTTAGTCGCTTTATTTGGGAGTGCCATACGTGATACACGCTCGGGGCGATTATGTCTCGAAAGAGTCATGATTGACAGGGCAGAAGATTATCCCGCACTAGATTGTCATGGCTTTCTGAGGTAGACTGGTTGCAAAGGCTGTAGAACCCAATCTGTCCTATTAACCCATAATTGGAAGGAAGAGACGGATTAATACCTTTTGCAAGGGCATTTGTGCGTAAGAAAACCAACAGGAATTCGAACTCGGCTTGCCGATTAGTCGTTCCGAGTCGATATTCATTGCACTACAACGCACATTCACTGAGGAGACATGATTAAAATTGAAAATTTATGATGCCATCTATAAGCAGACGTTGGCTAGTAGTAATTAAAGATTTGATCCTGAAAAGATAGAATCAAAGACTGCAGGACAAAAGAGGGATGCTACATATGCTTTAATTTTTTAAATTTACTTATTTATTTACTTTTTTAGTACAAATGAAGCATTCGTCTGTGTCATTCCTTGGTTCAACTGATGGTTCCACTCTGGTGGGTTTCCCATGACAGTCTCAAGTACACTTGCCTTTTCAACCAATCGGCAAAGATGACAAAACTTTTGTTGTAGGCGCCATCAATAGGACCCTGCGGCTGTCATTCATTCTTCGTTGTCGTCAGACTTTTATTTCTTTTCTAGTCGACTCACTAACTCACTTTCCCTCTCCTCCTCCCTCCCTCTCTCTCTCTCTCTCGCTCTCTCTCTCTCTACCTACCTTTATATATATATATATATATATATATATATATATATATAGGGGAGAGAAAGAAAGAGAGAGATGATGAGAAAGAGAGAGATGGGAGAAGTTTGTAAGTCTTCGCACACACGTCAACCATATCGGTATAGTCAGTTCAAAGTTTTTTTTCGTGCGAGACTGACTCTAAACTTTACACACAAGCACACATCAGCACATCAGAAAATATAATCTTTCGTGGAAAATGGATTATGAAAATTATATAGTTCAGAATTGAGACATTATTTATGCAACCTCACTGATAATATTAACTGATAGAAAAATGGAGCGAAAAATTATAGAAACAACTTTAACAAAAATCACTTTCTTCTTTTAGCAAAAGTTAGATTCATGAAATCTTCTGTCAAATAAAGTTATATAACAAAGAGAGAATTTATTTTTCCTGTGAAGCTCTCATCTTTAATTTTTTTTTTTTAATCATATCACCCCAAGTAAGGCAATAGCGCCACTGATGCGCAGGAGGCTACGTAAGAATAAAAAGATTGGAAAAGAGAAAGCCGGAAACCACATCCTAAACAGGGAACAAGGGATGAGCCTTTTACCTGTTCAATAGACGTGGGTAGAGTGTGAACCGGGCGATAGTTTAGTCTATCTACTCCATAGAGTAGACTGGTGAATTATGTTATTATATTAAGTAATAATTAATGGGGGATTAGTTTATTACTTCATGACAATAGAAAACCGATCCCCAACGTTATGTCCAGTAGAAGTCTTAATTGTCTTTCCAACTATTCAGTCAGTCAGTTAAGTGCCATGCGTGATACACGCTTTTGGGCGATCATGTATCGAAAGAGACATGACTAACTTGGCAGAAAATTATTCCGCAATTGGTTGCCATTGCTTTCTGCGATAGACTAGTTGCCAGCCAAGGCTATAGAACCCAATCTGTCCTGTTATTTAACCCACAGCTAGAGGGAAGAGACGGATTAATACCTTTCCCAAAGGTATTTGTGTAAGTGAATGCAAGGAATTCAACTGGAATTTGTAGTTCCAAATCGATATCCATTGCACCACAACGTAAATACACTTTTTTCCAGACTGCATTCCTGCTTTTGAGCGAAATTAGATACTGTTGGTCACAGGATATATAACATTCCTACCATACCATTTTTCAAAATGTTCACATATGAACATTTTAAACGCATCTCTCCTATACACAAACACGGCAATTGTACAAATATTTTTTACATATAAGTACATGAAAAGAAATCAGCTTATGATACAGAACAACATTTACTAAAATCAAAACTGACACTTTTCTCTTCTCTGCAATTGTGTGCATGTTTCTTCCTTGGTAATTCTATGCAAGAGACACTTTCCCCTGTGTAAACTCTAACTTAGCCTCTTAAATTAAGCTTGATAATGAATCAGGCCAAAACGCGATTTGCATAAAAGAAAGTTTTTTTCTTCTTTCTTCCTTTCTCCTTTTTAAACATCCACTGAGTATATCGTCCGACCACACATTTTCATATGCGTTGGGCACCACGACGTAGCGTAATGTTTAGCAGTGAGCCCAATCCTCACTAAGTTCTTCACCATTTCGGCCTTACGCCACATCTAAGCCACACTTAGAAAATCACCATTCTGAAATGCGTAATTACATAATTTATAACCATAAGAGAATTTATCTTGAGCGTACTTTTGTCAATTTTCAAATTTTTCTGCACGTCTCAGACTCATCATATCCATAATTGACTTATAGGATCTTTTTGACACGGTGATATCCTCCGTCTTTTCAGTTGGACATTAACTTTCCTTTTATCGTTCTGTTTTGTTCCTTTATATTCTTTCTTTATTTTTCCATTTAATTATTTGTTCATTCGTGCGCTAATTCAATCCTCATACTGGTCAACTAAAGGACTGATTTGCTTCAGGTATACCTCGCTTCTTTCCTTTATTTTTTTCTGCTAGTTTCTTATCAACTTCATCGAGACGTTCTTTTGTGATACCCCGATGAAAATCTTTAAGCAAAAAAAGTAAAATAAAAAAAAACAGCACCTTCTCCTTTTTTATTATTATATTTTTTAATTTCTATAATGTTCAAAAGTTCGTTTTATTTCCTTTTTCAAGAACACACCCATTAGAAGGAAGTTTTATAACGTTCACAAGTCCTTTTTTCTTTTCTTCCTGCGTTGTATCACACCAGTATACATCTCGATGCGCGACCATAAGATTGTAGGCGGTAACCGCGCCCCATTTACAAACTGACATTGGGTAAATTACCATCGCATACACCATCTTTGTCTCTGCTCGAGTTCTAAGTTACACAGGTAATTTCTTTAATTTCAAGCAGACTATGTTTAAACACAGAAATCTGCCATTATCTCCAGCGCATGTAATTCAAAGTCTGATCGGGAAAAAAAGAAAGAAATTATCTAAAGTTCTGATTGTATCCGTTGATGATGATGGCATGCGTTTTGCATGGAAGATTAGTGCTATCACGATTGCGTCAGTTTTGTCCAGGCACATTTATTTATCATTTTCGCATTATTATTGTTATTGGCTAGCTGCCTCAGACGTCATCACACTTCTCCGGCATTGTTTTTTTATTTTCTATCCTTGAAGAAACACTTTTTATTTAGTCATCATTGGTCTCCTCTTTTTGATGGAAATTATATTCTGTAGGTCACAGAATATATATATATATATATATATATAGTGACTACCCTGTTTACGTCGGAGTTCCATTCCAGGAAAACGACTAATGTCGATTTTTGACGTAAGTCGGAATTCACATACTGTATATAAGTAACTATGACATTTATCTAAGCTAACACAGTTCTAAAATGATCATCTAGTCTGATAGAAACATGGTACAGTAAAAATAAGAAATAAATAAAGAAAAAACAATTGCATTCAGGATCTTTCCAGTTTAATAGTTAAAGCACTTCTTCACTGTTTTGTCATTACAGTCGATTGCAAAGGAGCAGATCTTTTTACAAATCGAAGTAATCGTTCCTTATTGCCGATGATCGTCGAGATAGTTGTACGATTTAGATCCATCGTACGGCTAATGTTCGTCGGTGTTTCGCCCTTCTCTGACCGTTTTATTATATCTAATTTCACTTCCATCGTGATGGCTTATTTTTTTCTTCGAAGCACAGTCCTCAACCCCAGAAGAAATGGACTTACGTTTTGGAAACAAAGCACTAGAAATCCAGACTAAAGCAATTGAAGCACTATCAAATATGGCGTATGACACGTGACTATAACTTGAGGGGAGAGACGAATTAATACCTTTCCCAAGAATATTTGTGCGTAAGTGAATGCAAGGAATTCAACTGAAATTCAAACTCGGTCTTCTGATTTTCCATTCCGAGCCAATATCCATTGCACCATAACGCACATTCGTCAGCATAAAAACACTGTACAGTAAAAATACGAAATAAATAATGAAAACAAAACTCATTGCGCAAATGATCTTTCCAGCTTAATAATTAAAGCACGTTTACTGTTTTGTAATTTCAGTCGATTGCAAAGAAGCGACCCTTTCACATGTTGCAGTAAGCACTCCTTATCGCCGATGATCGTCGAGATAGTTGTACGATTTAGATCCATCGTACGGCCAATGTTCGTCGGTGTTTCGCCCTTCTCTGACCGTTTTATTATATATAATTTCACTTCCATCGTGATGGTTTTCGTTTTATTCGAAGCACAACCCCCAGAAAAATCAGACGTACGCTTTAGAGACATAATGAAGGGTCAAAAATTATTTTAAAAAAACACACAAGAAACACGAACGTAGGCAATGGAAGCATAATCAATTATGGTGTATGAGGCGCAACTATAAATAACAGCGTCCTTCTTCCTTATATAAAGTCACGCGACGACGTATTCATCCGCTCCGCTAACACAAGTAGTTCAGCGTCTTTACACCCGGCGTCGCTAATGCCGTACGTCAGAATGACAGGACAAAATTTATTACTTTTAATGTAGGTACCTCCTCTAAATCGTTGAAAAAATAGCATTGTATGGAGAAAGAAGGTCCCAAACTTAATAAGAACGAGCATTTTCTCATCAAAATGCTTATGTTATTATTAAAAGGAAAGATCAAAGGATATTTTAATTATTTTTAAAAAATTTTTCATCCTTCTTAACACGTTCGAAATTTGGCAAAATATCTTGTTTTTATTTTTTTTTTAGCGTGTAACCAAATCGTTACGAGAGTTTACAATGGATGAAATAATAATACGTAACTCAGTTTTTTTCCAGTGAAAAACACATTAATTTTGAAATTCTTGCAAAAATCAAATAATTGTCGGATTTTAGTGAAACATTCAGTACCTTTTCAGAAATGAACGAAATTAATTCTTAAATTATTATTTTTAAAAAGTATTGGTAAAAATATTATTTTTGCAGCTGTTAGCCTCTTCTACGTAAATTCATGAATTCTCAAGAAATATGTTTAATAAAAATCGTTGAGCCATCGTATTTTGAAAATAATTTTTTGTTTTGTGTGTGTGTATTTGAAGTTATTTTTTTGTATGGTAAATTCTATGTGTACATTAAAAGGCATTTCACAGTTTCTTCGCCTTACAGAAAAAAATTGAACAATTTTGTCAATTCCAATTACCATAGACACTTACATATCTCGAATCTTGTTGTCATCATATGTCAAATCATGAGGGGAAAGGTCAGAAAGATCAACACTCCGTGATTAGAAAAACTTTTTACTCTAAATTTTCTGTTTCTGCTACTTTGTCCAACAAACATTCGTGAGGATGCTTCCTTGAACGCTAAAATCTTCCTTCTTCCTTCTCTTATGTTCATATTCAACACCATATTCGCTTTGACTGGTACGAGAGCCTTGTGAACTTATGTGAGGTACAAACAATCTACAACTTTAAATATAAATTTACTTTTGTCTCTTGATACCATTATCAATAATCTGACACTACGAGGTGCCGCTGAAAAGTTCAAGCCAGCCAATGTACTTTCATGGAAAATGATCAAATGGGGTTAATTTTTTAAACATAGTCCTCTTTGATGGATCACATTAGTGAAGAAGCTTTTACACCTGTTGGTAAAATTCATCAATTTTAAAATAGGAAGTCATCGTCACTGCAGTATTAGTTCCCAATGAAGTGTTTTGTGACGTTGATGAATAGATGACGGTCACATGGAACGAAATCAGAAGAAAAAGAATGTGATCATCTAGTTTATCGCCATAGTTTTGAACATCAACCTTTGAAACAAAGGACTTTTGTGCTGGAGCCTTGTTCTAGAGGAAAACAAAAACTCCGGTCATTAGTTTTATTGGGTGTTTTGTCTTAATAAACTTTTGTAACTGTCTCATCAAGTTAGCATAATCCTCTCCATTGATGTTTTGAAGACAGTCAATAAACACAACGTCTTTTGCATCGCAAAAAACTGGGACGTAACCTTCCCTGCGGATGAAATGACCTTTACCTTATTTAGAGCACTGCCTGGAATCTCGCTTTGTCTCAAGCTCAAAGTGATGAACCCAAAAGTCAACCTGGATTAGAAAACGTTCTTGGAAAGCAGCTGGATCAGCCTCAATGCTTGTGCTCAGTCTGGTTCGCTTTTAATCAGATTTTTTTAATCATATCACCCCAAGCAAGGCGGTAATGCCACTGAAGCGCAGAGGGCTACGTAAGAATGAAAAGATTGGAAAAGAGAAAGCCGGGAACCACATCCTAAACAGGTAACAAGGGATGAGCCTCTATATCTGTTCAATAGACGTGGATGGAGTGTGAACCGGGCGATAGTTTAGTCTATCTACTCCAATTGAAGAGAAAAAAATGAAAGAAAAGAGTGAAAAGATGGAAAAAGAGAAAGCCGGAAACCACATCCTAAACAGGGAACAAGGGATGAGCCTCTACACCTGTTCAGTAGATGTGGGTGGAGTGTGAACAGGGCGATAGTTTAGTCTATCTACTTCAATTGAGGGAAAAAAATGAAAGAAAAGAGTGAAAAGATAGGAAAAGAGAAAGCCAAAAGATATGGCACCCACAAAGCAGTCACCTTCGTCATATTAAGTTCATTGTAGAGAATTTCCTCAACTCTCACGAAATATTTTATATAATCGATACACCTCAATGGGGGGAGAGTAATGAGAAAGAGGAACCGGTTACAGGGGGTGTCAGAGAATGGGTAAGAGAAGGATGGGAGTACTGATGTGAAGAGAGTTACGTGATAGTAGAGTGAAAAGAGAAAAGAACAAGATACAGGGGGTGTCGGAGAATTGGTAAAAGACTGGATGGAGATACTGGTGTGAAGAGAGTTACGTGATAGTAGAGTGAAAAGAGAAAAGAACAAGATACAGGGGGTGTCGGAGAATTGGTAAAAGACTGGATGGAGATACTGGTGTGAAGAGAGTTACGTGATAGTAGAGTGGAAAGAGAAAAGAACAAGATACAGTGGGTGTTGGGGAAAGGATAAACGATATATGGGAGTCAAGGGTATAAGAGATGGCAGTTGATGTTGCATTTAAACTCTTGGAGATTGTAGCTGTTAGGGAAGCAAGTATACGGGCGGGAGGTACGAGAAAAGAAGCTGATAATGTAGAAGTGGCGGCTGCATTTGATTGTTTTGACTGTAAAAGAGTGAGACCTTGTTGCTATGCTAGTCTAGGTGCCCGGGTAAGTTCGTGTAGAGCGGGTATTAGAGTGCTTAGCTCGTCGGAGCAGAAGCCATGAAAATATTTGTAGAAGAGGCAGAGGGAAGCCACATTCCATCGGTGAGAAAGTGAGGGGAACAATTACATTGTTGATTCTTCTGAATCTTGTCGAGAACCTCGAGATGAAAAGCAGGGGCGATCGACCAGATATGACGACAGTATTCAATGCACGGACGAACCGTTGATCTGTATAATACAACAGTATTTTATTGGCTTAAGTCTTTGATTTATTATTAATCGCCTGTCAACTATCAGAATGTGGGTTACATGATCAAAGGCGCTGGCAGTTGCAGGACGTCCAGACGTTAAATTATCTTCAAAGTTCTCCCCTTCGTAAATCCAACTGCCCACTTCTGCACTGTTGATAAAGATGGACTTTTTTCTGCAGGTACTTGATAACTGCGAATGTGAGTTGCGGTGAATATCAGCTTGGAACGAGAAATCAGAGTGCCGAGTTCAAATTCTAGTTGAATTTCTTGCATTCACTTATGCGCATGTACCCTTGGCTATTAATCCCTCCAGCTATAGGTCAAATAGCAGGAAAGATTGGGTTCTATAGCCTTGGTTAGTAACCAGTTTTCCGCAGAAAGTAATGGCAAACTACTGCAAGGAAATATTCTGCCCAGTTCATAATGTCTCGAAAGAGACCCAGTCGCCCAAGAGTATATCATGTCTAGCATTTAAATGACTGAACTGATAACACCACGATGCCAAATTCTGGCCATTTTACCAATTTTATCTCTAATCATTCACGTATAAAACTGACAGAAACTTAACAAAAATATAATGTCTGATGTGTCGACATAGTTATATAAAATGACTATGGTTTTCTCTTCTCAAGATAGATAGATAGATAGATAGATAGATAGATAGATAGATAGATAGATAGATAGATTATGAAAGTACCAATGGAGAATCTATCTATCTATCTATCTATCTATCTATCTATCTATCTATCCTTTCATATTTGTCAAGTTAAAAAAGAATCATGGTTGCTTTTACTACGATAGAATGAATTGCTCGAGCGTTAGCAGCTTTCCGCTCTGATCATGATTGAAGCACGCATTTGACAGGAACTTGGCAAAGATATGTTTACTGTAACAGCGACATTTGCATATAAAATGACTAGGATAGATAGATAGATAGATAGATAGATAGATAGATAGATAGATAGATAGATAGATAGATAATGAACAGACTGGAACAAATAGATGAATATATAATGAACAGACTGGAACAGATAGATGAATATATAATGAACAGACTGGAATAGATAGATAGATAGATAGATAGATAGATAGATAGATAGATAGATAGATAGATAAGGGTGGAATTGAATGACATAGATAGATAGATAGATAGATAGATAGATAGATAGATAGATAGATAGATATGAAACTATTGGTTGGGATACATAGATATGAATAAACATTTTGATAAGCAACTCATAATCAGCATACTATGAATATCTTAATTTATTTCTCAGAGGAAGCCGTCATGAAATTCATCAACCTGTATTCAAAATATAACTCTCAGTACTTTTATAATCTAACGCTGGAGCAAAATATCTTCCTCACACCATTCATGACAATTCCGAATAGCATGTCCTAACAACAAACCTCTGTATCTTTCCTTCTGATTGGTCCCGTCCTCCTCCATTACTCTCCTTTCTACAAATCATTTATCGCATAATTCCTATTTGTCGAGTCAACAGCTTAATCTGTTGCTTAATCGCTTCTCTGATGTCTCTTATCTTGGTCTACGATCGGATCCATGATGACCCCATTCTGACGGATTGACTTATCCATAAGCAGTACGCGTTCCATTGGTGTCAATGCGTTCCTCAGTTCGTTGTCAATGGATTTTGTCCAGCTCCATATCGAGTTTCAGTACATCAATGTTGTCATGATACATTCCCCACGGTTTTTTTTTTGTCATTTTCTTTTTTTTAATTTCTTTCCCAGCCAATACTTTATTCATTTTTTTAAGATAAAAGTTCCTGCCACCTCTCTGTTTTCAAATTCCGCCTCTCTTGTCAATTAATGAATCTAATGCACAGCTTAAATGAAGCGTGAAAATATACAGGAAATAGGGAAACAGACACAAACAAAATTGATGATTAAAATAAGGCTATTCTCATAATGCAGATTTAAATCGAAATTTTTCTGGGTGAAAGACTAATATTACAGTTCAAGTTACAAGCACTCTGGATCTGCCGTAAACAATGAAGGATTTTGTCTATTTTTAAGGGAATTTGCTGCTGGTTGATTTAAAAGATTTCTTGGAACTGCCTGATGTCAGTCTGCCCCAAAAGAGACAATGCAGTCACCAATAAGGAGAGCTGAAACTAATGCTTACATTTTTTTATAATCATATCGCCCTAAGCAAGGCATTTTACTCCCACTGGTACGCAGGGGCTTTACATAGGAGGAAAGATATGAGAAAAAGTGACATGTTATAGGGGGTGTCAGGAAGCGGGTCAGAGAAGGATGACTTTGGCAAAAAAGTGGGGGATCAATTTATGTATTGATTGTAATATAAAATTCATCCCCCACTTTATATTTACATAAGAATTACTTGTCTGTTGATAAGCCGTGGAAAATGAATCAATCACTCGATGAAATACTGATTAGCTACACATGCATGTCTTTTAGATTTATTTACATTCTCTGGAATATAAGTGCACAGAAATTTTTTTTTTTATAATCATATCGCCCAAGCAAGGTATATTACTGTCACTGATACGCATAGGAGGAAAGTTATGAGAAAGAGTGACAGGTTATAGGGGGTGTCAGGAAGTGAGTAAGACAAGGATGAGAATACTGATGAGAGTGGAGTGGACAGAGAAAGAAACATGAGAGAGAAGATGCAGGTTAGTGAGATAGGAGACGACTATTAACTTTAAATTTAAATTCTTGGAGATTGTACCTGTCGGGAAAGCAAGTAAACGAATGAAAATTCCATAGGCAGGAAGTGCGAGAAAAGAAGCTGTTCGAGTAGAATGTGCGTTTACATTTTATTGGTTTCACAGAAATGCAATATTTTACAGCTTTTGCATCATTCCTTCATTTTCAACCAACACTCATACTAATGAGACCGATATCAACAAAGTGTGGGACATAGATAGATATGAACAGGTTGAGATAGATAGATAGATAGATAGATAGATAGATAGATAGATAGATAGATAGATAGATATGAACAGACAGAAATGGATATGAACAGACAGAAATGGATATGAACAGACTGAGATAGATAGATAGATAGATAGATAGATAGATAGATAGATAGATAGATAGCCAGGCGGGCAACTATGGTGTTCTAATCAATACAGGAAAAATCAACGCACAGAATCAACAATTGTTTCAAATCGTGTCCAGTACATTCCAAGAACAGTTTATTTAACATTTTTAACAAACATTCTGTGACCGCTTACATACACATGGTGAGTTCTCCCATACTTTCGGCCTTGTGCCACATTTAAACTGCGCTTAGAAAACCACCATACACATACACAGTTGCTATTTTATGCAAATTTATAATCAGTCAATGATATGACAGCAATTAAATGGATTTTCGTCATGGAAGCATGGGGTGTATCGTCAGCCTTAGTACCTTTGCACCGAAGCGGTAGACCATCTTTTGTTCATGTTAATTACGATTCGGAACGTCACCCATCCACGGCCCACACCTTACTCTCACACAAAGAAGTTCCATCGGTACTGCGATGGATACACCCCAGTCAATGGCACTGACCTGTCAGCTAAAATGTGTGAGGATAGTCGGAAGGGTTTCCCAACCCGAATGGTGAAGAGTAACGCCTGTCTTTAACCCAAGCGATCATCGGCCAGTTGCTAGCCTGGGCATAGTAAGTGCGCCTCAGATATTCAACGGCTCTAACAATGGGCGGAGGACATTCTCTGAGCAGAGACGGAGTAACCTCAATATCACCAGTGCTAAAAGAACCGGCAAGCCGTTGCACTATTTTGCCTTGAATTTTATCTTGAACTCCAATTACGGAGAGTGGTAACCCCAACGGCGCAATATGCGCTGATTAAATAAATGCTGAGGATGTACGTTGTGATGCAATGGATATCGACTAGGAACGAGAAATGGGCGAGCCGAGTTCGAATTCCAGTTGAATTCCTTGCATTCACTTACGCGCAAAAACCCTTGTAAAAGGTATTAATCCGTCTCTTCCCTTCAGTTATGGGTTTAATAACAGAACAGATTGGGTTCTATAGCCTTTGTCGGCAACCAGTCTACCGCAGAAAGCAATGGCAACCTACTGCGGGATAATCTTCTGCCCAGTCAGTCATGTCTCGAAAGAGACATGATCGCCCAAACGTGTATCACGTATGGCACTTGACTGACTGACTGATGAAACAGAATTATGGAAACTCGCTGGAATACATTTCTTGCATTTGTATGAAGAAAAAAGTGATGCTCTGTGGCGTCACAACGGCTCTGAATAAGAAATATTAATTTTGCAGTTGTATTTATTGTAGTGTCATGGATACCGGCAGGGAATGAGAAGTCGGAGAGCCGAGTTCGAATTGCATTCAGGTTCGTTACATTCACTTACTCGCAAATACCCATGGGGAGAGTATGCATTCATCTCTTCTCCTGCAGCTATGGGTTGAATAACAGAACAGACATATAGAACTGGTTGGCAGCAAGTTTACTACAGACAGAAACGGCAAACTATTGCAGTAAAATATTTTGCCTGGTCAGTCATGTCTCTTTCGAGAGATGATCGTCCAAGCGTGTATCAAGTATGGCAGTTAACTAACTGACTGACTAATCTACTAGTATTTTCAATAGAACAAACTCCTGTAGGGCTTACAAGGAATAGTCACCAGAAAGGAATTTCTCGAGAGACAATCCCTTGTTGATTAAAGAAGTCGAAGGAGAATAAGAAGAGTCTTCCAAGTTGCTAAAAAGGTATCCGTGGTTCAAATATCCAATCTCTACAATGCGGGTTTACCAAAGAACATCTCTCAACACATTTCTGTAGCCTTGAAACAGATGAGCGACAACAGTAGATGTCCTTCCTGGGTCCCGAGCGCCCATAGCCCAGAGTTAGAATCACCAAATAAGGCCAATTTGGTCGGGTTTCAATCCTGGGTTCAAAGCAATCGGAGTCTAACAGTACTGATGAGCTGTGATACAACAAAACAGATCTGTCTGCGGATGACTATATATATATATATATATATATATATATATATATATCTGTGTGTGTGTGTGTGTGTGTGTGTGTGTGTGTGTGTGTGTGTAAACTGATGACAGAAAGAACGAAACAACGTGTTTAACGGATTCAATAGGTTGTAATCGGATTAAAAGAAAAAAGAAAATTCGCGCAAGTATTTTTTTCACCACAGTTATTCATCCAAATATTGCATGCTTCATAAAGCGGTTGGGTTGAATTAAGATTGCATGACTGCACAGGAAATAAAAGGAACAACTCTAATGAGAGTTTTATTTATATATATATATATATATATATATATATATATAGTGTGTGTGTGTGTGTGTGTGTGTGTGTGTGTGTGTGTGTGTGCGTGCCCAAATTTCCAAATCGATTTCGTGTTGAACTCTGTGCGTACATCGATATTTATATAATCTATATTCCGAATATATTAAAAAACTTTTTCGTATCAGTATTTTGAGATATATTAAAATGCAAACACGGACATATATATATATATATATTGAAGAGGAGGAAAATTATGAGAAAGAGTGAGTGGTTATAGGTGGTGTAAGGAAGTGGGTAAGAAAAGGATGAGAATACTGATGAGAGTGGAGTGGACGGAGAAAGGAGCATGAGAGAGAGGATGAAGGTTAGTGAGATAGGAGATGACTATTGACTTTACATTTAAATTCGTGGAGATTATAGCTGGCGGGAAAAGCAAGTAAATGGAAGGGAATTGCACAGGTGGGAAGTGCGAGAAAAGGAGCTGATGGAGTAGAATTTGCGTTTGCAGTTTATTGGTTTCACAGTAAAAGTATGGGACCTAGTTACTAATCTTGTTGCTCGAGTAAACTTATATATAGGGTGCACGAGTGAGCTAAGTTCATCGGAGCAGAAGCCGTGTAAAAAAGAATATATATATATATATATATATATATATATATATATATTTGCAACCCCCTTGATTATTGTGTGTGATGCACAGTTGAGCGAAGGATAATAGAAGTCCTTTTAACTCCAAAGAACTGTCAATATAACTGTCAATATAACTGTCAATATAACTGTCAATATAACTGTCAATACCTAATAAGAACTTCAAAGTGATTTTGGTGTCGATTTCAAATACAAGCATTCAAGTTTGACTTAACAAAATATTGGATTAAATCTTTTAATTCTTTATCTATATGCAGAACTCATCTCAAAAATCAGACACAAAAAACATTTGCGTCAATTAAAAATTACAATTAAATAACTTGTAAAATATCATCACGAAAAAAGGAAATATATGCACTGTATAAAACATATATAATATAAAATTCTTTAGATAAAACCGATACCTTAAATTTAATAAATATTACCTACACCTGAGTAAAAATAAACAATATTCAGGATAAATATATAAACAAATGAAATAAAAAATAAATTAATTAACAAATTACGAATGCTCACATAATCACACATAGATGTAATAATCACACATAGATGTAATAATCACACATAGATGTAATAATCACACATAAATGTAATAATCACACATAGATGTAATAATCACACATAGATGTAATAATCACACATAGATGTAATAATCACACATAGATGTAATAATCACACATAGATGTAATAATCACACATAGATGTAATAATCACACATAGATGTAATAATAATTAGCAACAAATAAGTAATTAATAATAAAAATATCTCAAATGTTATCAACACTATAAAATAGTTACAAAACTACGTTCGGATTCACAATTATGCTTAAAGAATAATTTGAAACACAGTCGCTAACGCCTACGCAATAACTGTTAAGATAATTCAATAGACACTATTACAAATAATCTGTATATATAAAAGGCAATCTGTGAGTCTGTGTGTGACTGTTCCTTATGCACGCCTACATTTCTTAAGCTACGCCATTCAAACTTTCTACGGTCACATATCTACAGGGAAGCAAGGTCGACACATCATTTTTGAGTTTAAGTTCAGCCGATTGTTTACATTTGCTCCGTAAAACATCTAAGACCTAAGATGGTTGCTAAATTACGTCACAGAAATCAAATCATACATGCTAAACGCGACTAAAATATTTTTTACTGAAAAAAAAATGAGCCTTTATATTTAATTTCAAAGTGTTTTTTCAAACAAAATATGTAAGAAAAGTGCACTTTTTCCTCCAAAATTAAATGTCTACATTTTTAAATATTCTTCGAAAATTTCTGAACTGAAATCGTAATAGTTTTTATATATCTAATTTCAGTAAAACAAAATAAATAATCTTTATTTTTGTTAAATTCATTTAGTCAACAAAAAATGTAAATATTTTACCCCGTAATTTTCAAACAAAAACAAAAACGCAATGTTGTTTACAATGTCACACAAAACATCAAATCACGTTTACGCAAAACAAAAGAAAATAGATTTTTTAATGGTTACTCACAGCCTCAGCTCTCCTTTCCAACTTTCAATAAATGGATTCCATCTACTTCACTCATTGGCATCTTCTACTACTACTAAAATGTTCTGAGTTGCACGGACAACGCCAGGCTATGATGCTAGTGCCAAAATAAAACACACACGTGTTTAATCATTAATCAGTCTGTCGTCGTTAATTATATACAAGGTGCGATAAGTAAATTCTCGCTATTTTATATTTTTGAGTTCAGATATGGGCTTTGTTTTATTTTAATAGTGTTGACTGCACAGAATAGTAGGTTTCAGTTAGGCATAATCAGTGAGACAAAAAAATGCACAATGACGCAATTACCTGCGCCAGAAATTTGGAAACAATATGCTGTACTGCTTGGCTCCAATACGAACATTTCAGACTGTTTGAGGGCAGTGCAATGGATTCGGAAAGAGTTTGATGAGTCTAATGCTGATTACGAAGGTACGGCAGGTGGGAAAATTCACGCTGATTAACCTGATAAAAAAAAGAACTCCCGAATTTTTTCAACTCAAAGACTTACATCAAGTGCATTTAGGAGATAGCGCTGTCCTGGGTTAAGAGGGTAGCTGTCTGAAGACCCTATGTTCGGCAACAAAATTTTGCACCATGCCACAGAAGGAGGAGAATCTACTCATGACTATCAGACAATTTCTGTGGCCATCTGACATCTGACCACTTAACTCTCCAGACTGCAACCTTCTGGATTATTACATATTATGCACAGTTGAGCGAGAGACCAAAAGAATTTCTTTAGAAACGAAAGAACAGTTTTAGCTCCAACAAACTGTCAATACCTAATAAAAACACCAACCTTATAAAAGGTGCATTTTTGCAATATTTCAAACTACAGTAACTAATATTTGTTTCCAGTCAGATTAATTAAACTTTAAATCAGCAAATAAAATTTCAAATAAATTTTCAGAAAAGTGTATTTATTAAATAGTTGTAAATAACCCCATTCGGATTCACGATTATTCTTAGTCAGTAGCCTAGAGAATAGTTTCAGAAATAAAGTTTAACGATTCAAAATCAACTCCTTATAGTCAATTTGAAATAATTTTTACTTTCATTTAAAGAAAGCTCACTTCGTCATGAAGACATTTTTCTTGAAAGTTCATATCGTATCAGAAACGTAAATAAATAAATTCCTAACGAATTAAAGGATTTATTTTTAATTTGACATTTTTATTACTTCAAGGTGATTTTGGAGTCGATTTCAAATACAACCATTCACTAATAATAATGTTTGAACTAAAAAAAATACTGGATTAAATCCCTTGATTCTTTATCTACATACGGGATGGGTGGAAAAAAAATTTTCATTACAAATTATTTTTGGTAGTATCATCACAGTTGCATGAAATAAAATATATGGTGATTCCTAACGTGGTAGAATATAATTGGTAATTTCTGGTTTTATTTGGGAGTGACAAGTGTAGCTTAGACTGGCACGGTACCCGACAGTGCATAACCGACAAGCTAACATCCCGTTATGAAGTGTAGCGGTCTATGGTACAAGTGTTGAGATGATGGTGTCATGGACCTAATGTTTTAGTAGATGACAGAACCATCAGAAATGGTCACCCGAAGCTGATGAGTTTAGGACGCGTGGCAGGTACCAAAAGAAACGGACGCCCTTCAATATATAGAGGGGAAGAAAAGGTGCAAAAACTACTGTACTTCTACCATTATGCTGTTCAAAATAAAACATATTCTGTTAAAATCAACCAAAATAATTGTTAAATTGTTAAATCTAAACTTATTTAGAAATGGAACTTTGTGTGTGTGTGTATGTGTGTATGTGTGTCTGTGTGTGTGTGCCCGTTACCTATAGACTCCGAAACGGCTGAACCGATTTTCTTGAAAATTTACACAGTTGTACTATAAGCGTATGCGAGTGTTCTTAGCTAGGTTTTGTGTCGAGGTACCCCCGATAAATATCGAAAATCGATAATCGAAAAAATCGGGTTATAAAAGGAGTAGTCCGATGTTAATCAAATTTGATGCACTCATAGACAAAGACATAAGAAACGATATTCAGAAGTTTCAAGGTTGCAGTTCTTACAACAGTGCAGAAAATCGATAATATATATATATATATATATATATATATATATATATATATATAAGGCAAGATGTTTGTGTGTGTGTCTGTTTATCTGTCTGTATTTTTTTCAGCCCTTTTATTTTAGTTTTTGCTTCAGTTTTGGCTCTAAGTAGGTATAATTGTATTTCTTAATCTCAGCCATGATACCATTTACTCAGAGGACATATTTAGCCTTCAAAATTCAGTTTACGACGAAAAAACCTATTTGATATCGATACCAGGAAATCAAAATTTGACTTACATCCATTCATTTTTCTTTCAGTCTACGGTTTCACTTTAACTGGAAACAACTATAGCTTTTTAGTCTTTCGTGCCAACGTCCAAAGAGTCTGAGCTCCAGGGCCATGGATTAGTTTTAAAGCTTTCATTACACCCGAGCAACGCCGGGCTATACTGCTAGTTGTTAAAATAAAGCTATCAACAATTTTTAATAGGAAGTTTCTTTCTTCACGCCCTGTATATAAATTCACCGATGGAAAGTTCACTCTGAGGAATGATCATGGTGAGAAAACAATGTGGACTGAAAATTACTGATAACTTTTGTTAATATTACCACATTTACATGAAACAAAATAAACTGGGATCCCAAAATAGTTAAGATTTCATTAGTAATTGTAGGGATGACGGTGTCATGGACTAAATGATTTGGTAGATGACGGAAGCATCAGAAATGGTCATCCTAAGCTGATGAGTTCGGGACGCATGGCAGGTAGCCACTAAAGCAGGTGTCGTTCAATATACAGACTAGAAGAAATAATGCAAAGACGTGAAATTTTAACCCTACTGTACTTTTACTATTATACTGTTCAAAATAGAACGACTTCTATCAAAATCGACTTATAATCAATAAAAATATTAACAATTTTAAACAGCGAGTTTTTTTTCACTCAACTTATATATATATATATATACTTTGAAAAAACAGTAGCTACTCTAGCATCTGCACATTGCTCATTCAGTAATGAATTAGAGCCTTCTGGATACTGGCGTATGATACATCATACGCTAAAAGTCTGCCTCCTTCTACCGAGCGCCCATAGCTCAGATGTAGAATCGCCAACTAACGCCAATTCGGTCGGGTTTCAATCCTGGGTTAAAAAGCAATCGGATGTCCAACCTTACTGATGAGCTGTGATACAGCGAAACAGATTTGTCTGCGGATGACTATATATATATATATATATATATATATATATAATCATGCGGTGTAGATATAGAAGAATCCAAAGAAGTATCCTGTACATACAGTGGTAGGATAACTCTCTCTATTCGCCGAACTGGTTGCCAAACAAGGCTATAGAAACCAATCTTCCCTGTTATTTAACCCATAGCTAGAGTCAAGAGACGGATTAATACCTTTCCCAAGAGTATTTGTGCGTAAGTGAATGCAAGGAATTCAACTGGAATTTGAACTCAGCTCCCCCGATTTCTCCGAGCCGATATCCACTGCACCACAACGCACATCATGTAGGAGCTGAAAAACAAGAAAGAGAAATTTCCCATTGTCATACAACACCTCTCCGGTTGTGCAACGATAGCGATCGCCTTGAAATAAAACGAGGAACAAGAACACATATAAATAAAAAACATAAGTTTATATTTTTATTCTTCGTTGGTGACGGCGGTCTGGAGGAGGTTGTAACCAGAGAGAATCCTGCACATACGAGGGAGTTGTCGGATGTGGGGACCAACAGGAGTTGTTTTTTCTTCTATCTTCTTTGCGTTCTAACTGTATTCACTCTTCGTTTTCATCGTGTTCTAATTTCGGCCAGAAAAACCAGTACTTATATAAGCTTGTGTCATGCATGGCCAAGAAAATTATTGCCTTTCAAGCCGGTTGCCTTTGATGTCAATCAGATTTTGTCGGTTATTGTTTCAGTTTTCTGACTTTTATGTTCATCATACATTTGACTGTCCCGTTTGTGTTTTCTACCTTTGATAGTTTCTTGCATTTGATGTCATATATTTTTCATCAGTCCTGTTTGTGATTTCTTCCTTTGATGTTGATCATTTTTGTCAATCACTTTTTAATTTTCTGCCTTGGATAGTGATCATACTTTTGTCTATCCTATTTGTGTTTTCTGCCTTTGATGTTGATCATAGACGTGTTCGCCCTGGTTGTGTTATTGGACCTTTGATTTTGATCATACTTTTGCTGGTGCAGTTTGTTTTTACTGCGTTTGATGTTGATCATATTTTGTCTATCAATGTATATACAAAAAATCTATAAGAGGTTTCACCCTACGGATTGTCAGGGAAAGACGATCCGTAGGGTGAAACCACGGTAGGTTGTGGCTCACTTATAGATTTTTTGTGTTCTTGCTCTACTTTCGTACTTTCGTACTTTCCTATCGAACACTTTTTCTGGTGTTTAGGTTCCGTCTTGGGTTTTCTTTTTTCTTTCCTGCGGATGCTTGACTGTTTGTTCTTGTTCCGTTGCTGTCTTTGTTTTCATTCCCAACATCCGAGGCTCGTCGGATTTTGACGGATTTGGTTCAGTTTGTTGGCATTTTTTTGAATATTTATGTTTACTTTGATTAATGTAAACTTACAGTTTCTAGTTTATTTGTATTATATATATATATATATATATATATATATAACATTTGAGGTAGTTAAGTAGTTTAAGCAAATGTAAGCCGGTAGAACAATCTAGTATGTAGACGTAATAGACGGTACTCGTCGTATGCAGTATCCTGAGATAGGCGTAGTCACTAAACGTAGATCTCTAGTGAAAGTGAAATAGACCTCTGGATCTCTGGACGTTTTCGCATTAGTCTATATTTATGACTTACACCAGCCAATCACATTATTCATTACCTATTCATTACATCAAATATTGATCATACATTTGTCAGTCCTGTTTGTGATTTCTGCCTTTGATGTTGATCAGATTTAATTGGTCTTATTTGTTTTTCTACCTTTGCTTTTCATCATATAGTTGTCAGTCCTGTTTGTATTTTTATCTTATACTAGCAGTATAGCCCAGCGTTACTCAGGTGTATTGAAAGCTTTAAAACTAATCCATGGTCCTGAAGCTCAGATTCTTTGGACGTTGGCAAGAAAGACTAAAAAGCAATAGTTGTTTCCAATTAAAGCGAAACCGAGGTCTAAAAGAAAGATGAATGGATGTAAGTCAAATATTGATTTCCTGGTATCGATATTAAATAAGTTTTTTCGTCGTAAATAAGTCCTCTGAGTAAATGGTATGATGGCTGAGACTAAAAACTACAATTATACCTACTTAGAGCCAACCCCGAAACAAAAACTAAAATAAAAGGGCTGAAAAAAAAAATACAGACATACAGGCAGATAAACAGACACACACACAAACATCTTGCCTTTTATATATATATATATATATATTATCAATTTTCTGCACTATTGTAAGAACTGCAACCTTGAAACTTCTGAATATCATTTCTTATGTCTTTGTCATTGAGTGTATCAAATTTGATTAAAATCGGACCACTCCTTCTATAACACGATTTTTTCGATTATCGATTTTCGATATTTATCGGGGGTACCTCGACACAAAACCTAGCTAAGAACACTCGCAGAAGCTTATAGTACAACTGTGTAAATTTTCAAGAAAATCGGTTCAGCCGTTTCGGAGTCTATAGGTAACGGACACGCACACATACACACACAGACAAAGTTTCATTTATAAATAAGTTTAGATGTTGATCGTATTTTGTCGGTATTGTTTGCGTTGTCTATCGTAGTTGTTCATCATACCTTTGTCGGACACTGTTTAAATTTTCTCCCTTTGATGTTTATCAGATTTAGTTGGTTCTATTTGTTTTTCTACCTTTGCTGACCATCATACTTTTGTCATTCCTGCTTATATTTATACACCTGATGTTGATTATACATTTGTCGGTCACAATTTATATATTCCGCCTTCGATTTTGTTTATACTTTTGTCGGTCTTATTTTAGAAATTTTTCATATCCCTGCTGCTTTTGAAAAAGACTTTGTAAAATTATTGTAAATTTGAATTTTTATAGTTATTGTCCAATCTGTGTCGACGATGAAAAACTTGATATAAAGATCTGAAGTCGAAGAGGAACAGCGACAGTCGTCTTCCAGAAACTAAGCAATGTATTATAGAAATAGAAAAGTATTGTTAGAAACAACGGTAAAATGCTTCCCACTATGTGATATTGTTGTAGAGTAGGTAGCACCCCTTCAGCACTCTAACGGAAAGAGTCTACGAGAAGGTATTTAAAGGGTTGTTTTTAATAATTTGAGACAAGCAGATTATTGCCATTTAGACCTTTCTCCGATTTGCTCGTAAGTTTTGTTTTGTTAACTCTTTGTTACTTGTTGTTTTGCATTTATATATATATATATATTCGTTAGCATCGAATACTGAGCTCAGAATACCTGCTAAAATCCGAAATGTGTTTTATCTTAAAATAACCCTGAAAGAGTTGGTATGACGTGAAAACCAAGTCAACCAAAAACAAATTAAAGATTATTAATCAAGGACGACCGTGTTAGTGATCAAAAGAATCAATTTCATCTCCACATTCATTAGCTGCATAGTATGTTTTACGCCAACAATGTCCGGTTATGAATTTAGAGCTGTTTTTCTCCTCAACTGGCTGCCACCCAAGGCTATAGAATCTAGTCAATCCTACCATTTTTTTTTAATCATCTCACCCCAAGCAAGGCATTCCACTGCCACTATTGCGCATGGGGCTACATAGGGGAAGGTAAAGAGAAGGAGTGGTTAGACATAGGGAATGTCAGGAGGAAGGTGACAGATGAGTAAGGATAGCGAGGATGAGGGTTGGGCAGATGGGAAGAGTGTTTGATAGAATGGGAGCAGGTTAGTGTGTTAGGAGGTGTCTATTGACTTTACATTTAAACTCCTGGAGATTGTAGCCGTCGGGGAAGCAATCGTTTGGAAGAGAATTCCACAGTCGGGAAGTGCGAGAACAGATAGCTGGGGTTATTGATATCTTTCCCAAATGTAACAAAAACAAAATAATTTTCCAGACCTAAAGAAGTTCATCTACCATATGTTCATAGCAGTTGAGTCGGTTTCGAATGAAAATGACGGCAGTAACGTCTAACTCGACTCAAAATTATATTCTGTTGCATTATGATCATTTTGTTAACTGCCCGTCATGTAGAAAATGAAAGTGCTAGTGAATAGATTGACTGATTTTTAACGGTTTATCTACACTTTGCAAATTATTTGAACCTAGAAAATATTTCAGTTTTTATGAATATTTGCTTATAAGATAATAAATTACTGATAAAAGTTACAGTAATTAACTCATAGCTAGGGGGAGAAGAGGTGGACTCATACTTTTCTCAAGTTTATTTGCATTTAAGTGAATATAACGAACCCGATTGGAATTGGAACTTGGCTCTAAAATTACCAATTACAAATTCATCACTCCATCCGCATATAGTACCACCTATTCCTCAACCTGCCTCTCTTCTATATATTGACAAGGTTCAACTTTGCTAAAATCTGGTGATTGTATGAGTTGAATTCTTTCCATTCTTTTACGGACAAATATTAATCTGTCTCTTCCTTCCAGTTATAGGTTAAATAACAGAACAGATTGGGTTCTATAGCCTTGGTCGGCAACCAGTCTACCGCAGAAAGCAATGGCAACCTACTGCGGGATAAACTTATGCCCAGTCAGTCATGTCTCTTTCGAGATATGATCGCCCAAGCTTGTTTCACGTATGGCACTTAACAGACTGACACTTACACAAAACTTCGATATGTGGAGGCGCTTCTGGGTTAACAGGTCGCTAGGGTTAACTGAGTGGTCACAGTTGTTTTGTTACAGGAATCAAAAGCACACCGGTAGAACGGTTATTAAAATACCTATGCTTATAGCAATGTAATAAGCATGGCTAAGAAGTGGTACACATGTCAGTCAGTTAAGTGCCATACATGATACACACTTTGGGCGATCATTTCTCGAAAGACACATGGCTGACTGGGCAGAGATTATCCCGCAGTAGGTTGTCATTGCTTTCTGCGCTAGACTGGTTGCCAGCCAAGTCTATAGAACCCAATTCGTCTTATTATTTGACCCATTGCTAGAGGAGAAAGAGATGTATTATATTGTTAACTAGTAATTAGTGGGGTATCAGTTTATTACTTCATAACAATAGAAAACCGATTCCCCACTTTATGCCTAGTATAAATTTTAATTACGTTTCCAACTATTATATTCAGTCAGTAAGTCAAGTGCCATACATGATACATGCTTGGACAATCATGTCTCGAAACAGACATGACTGACTGGGCAGAAGATTATCGTGCCATTGCTTTCTGCGGTAGATTAGTTGCCAGCCAACTCTGTAGAACCCAGTCTCTCCTGTTATTTAACCCATAACTGGAGGAGAGAGTCGGATTAATACCTTTCCCAAGGGTATTTGTGCGTAAGTGAATGCAAAGAATTCAACTGGAATTTGAACTCAGCACCCCAATTTGTCGTTCCGCGTCGATATCCACTGCACCACAATGTACATTCTGACACACAAGTAGCAATCACAAAGTCAGGATTGAACTTACTACTCTGTTGTAGTTGATCTAACGTGACAAGCTTGCTAACAACTGCACATTTTCAAAGCGTCCAATCATGAAGGCTTACAAGTTGAAATATTGCCGCTGGCATGACTACACCAGACGGCACTTGTATTTAGTCCAGACGTGTAGATTGAACGCAATAGGCACGCTTGAAAGGGACCGACTAATCAATGAAATTGCTCTATTTATCAATGTGGGAGGATAGGCTCTGTAAGAGAAGGTCCTTGCTTTTGTCACGAACAAGCAGGTGGACTATAAGGAAGGGGCAAAACCAACATAAAAATGTGGATTTTATGGCTGTTCATATAAAAAAACCGGTGTTTCAATATTATATGACTCGATGCCTTAAAATCTGGGATTTTTTTCTTCAGTTTTTCCCCAGGGACGATTTTTGGCGAAACATTTACGGCCCTATCAAAATAGGAGGCCAGGTGAAGTAGTATATAGCGGCTCGACGAATCGGAGAACCGAGTTCGAATTCTAGTTGAATTCATAAGATTCACTGAAGTGCTAATACTTTTAGAAATAGTATAAATCCATCTCCCTCGCACCAGCTACGTGTAAAAATAGCAGAACAGATTGTGCCCTACAGCCTTGGTTGGCAACCAGTCTACGAAATGGAAAACTCAGGATTCAAACCAGACTTGAGAGGTTTGGGCTGCGTCTGAAAACCCCATTGTTGCCAAGGCTACAGAACACGTGGTGATTCTAAGTCCGTACCGTGATATCACTTTGAAAAAACCGGTCCTCGTTCGATCATCGAAGCAACTTTGCGTCTGGTCAGTACTCAGCTAGACGACGACTGGGAAAGCGGCAGGTTGTGTAAGCTGCGTAACAGTAGGGCAGGTTTTGGAGCCCTAGTATTGACCTCTATTGAATGACTACAGTAGGTTGCCTTTGCTTTCTGCGGTAGAATGGCTGCCAGGCAAGGCTATAGAACCCAATCTGTCCTATTGTTTAATCTATAACTGGAGGGAAGAGACGGATTAATACCTTTCCCAAGGGTATTTGTACGTCGATGAATGTAAGGAATTCAACTGGAATTCGAACTCGGCACCCCGATTTGTCGTTTCGAGTCGATATCTGCTGCATCACAACGCACATCCATGCGTGTATCACGTATGACAATTAACTGACTGATCTTATTAGTGAAAGTCTTATAAGGTTTTTAATAATTTAAGACCATCTTCTAAAATTTATAATTTACTTAAGCTTTACAAATTGCATATAGGCAAGATGCAAGGCACAAGCACATGATTGCAAAATGATTCTTTCATCAAATAAGACCCTTATTTGCTTCAAAGAGAAAATTATACTGTATAGTTTAGCTATATTATGATGTAATATACAGTTAGGTAGTTTTAGTCTACGAATGTGCATTGTGTTGTAGTGGATATCTATGGAAGTAGTGCAGTGGAAAGACATTAATCTGTCTCTGCCCTCAAGCTATGGGTCAAATGAGAGGACAGACTGGCTTCAATAGTCTTGGCAACCAGTCTACCGCAGAAAGTAATAGCAACCTACTGCAGGATAATCTTCTTCCCAGTCATTCATGTCTCTTTCGAGACATGATCGCCCAAGCGTGTACAATGTATGAGACTTAACTGACTGTCTGACTGACTTTTAGTATAACTTTTAGTTTTGTCTTATTATTTGTACCCAGTACTATAATGGTGTGCGATATACTTTTATCTAATTTTTGTTTTTATTAGTTATAATCCGACAAATGGTGTAACAAATTTTCTTCATTGAGTAGCATTTTTTGTAATATTTTAGAATTTTTCCACATTTTTTACTTATTTAATACAGTAAAAAACAAAAACAAAACTGCATATTTTGCTTGCGATGATTCATAATTACAATTCTGGTTTGGATATATTTACCATTCAATGTATTTAATACAAAAGATATCTACTTTATTTCGGTTTATGCTGATTGGTTTGTTGTTTTGTTTTTATGGAATATCTACCCCGGCGGGTCATTTATTGCCAACTAATTTTTATTTATTTATTGCTGGTAATACCTTTTTCTTTTAACAATGTATTGTTGTTTTTATATAAGTGTTTGTGTCTAGTAATACATTTTTCTTTTCGAGTATCAAGATTCATTGGGATTTGTTTTTAAGGGCAGGGTTCCCAAGTCCTACCCTGTTATTTAACCCATAACTGGAGGGAAGGAACAGATTAATTTCCCAAGGGTACCAGTGCTTAACTGGAATTCGAACTCGGCTCACCGATTTCTCTTTCCGAGCCGATATCCACTGAACCACAACGCACATCCGTCACTAAACGCTTACAGCACCTGGTATTCCCAAGCGGTCACCCGTCTAAGTACTGACCAGGCTCAACTTTGGTGATCAAGCGAGAACCGGTGTATTCTACGTGATATGACCGTAAGCCGGTTTATGTTGAAAGCAACCGACTAATCAAATAAAATTAGCCAATTCGTCAATATGGAGAATAGGCTCTGGAAGAGAATGTCCTTGCTTTTGTCACGAACAAGCAGTTGGACTACGAGGAAGGGCCAAAACATATAGTCATCCGCAGACAGATCTGTTTTCGCTGTATCACAGCTCATCAGTACGGTTAAACATCCGATTTCTTTTTACCCAGTATTGAAACTCGACCGAACTGGCATCAGTCGGCGATTATACCTCTGAGCTATACCTCAGTAGAAGGAGGCAATATTTTAATCATTTCATCCCAAGTAAGGCAGTTTTACTGCCACTTTTGCGCAGGGGGTTACATAGAGGAAAGTGATGAGAAAGAAGGGTAGGTTATAGGAGATGTCGTGAGGATGGTAATGGAAGGATGAGAATATTGGTGTGACGGGGTGAAGTGGATGAAGGAAAGAACTTAAGAGAAAGGATGCGAGTCAGTGAGATAGGAGATGACTATTGACCTTACATTTAAATTCCTGGAGATTGCAGCTGTCGGGAAATCAAGTATAAGGAAGGGAATTCCACAGGCGGGAAGTGCGAGAAAAGAAGCTGTAGAGTAGAAGTTGACCTTACTTTTTATCGGTTTCACTGTAAAAGTGTGGGACCTAATTGCTAGTCTAGTAGAATACATAGGGAGCACCAGAGAACTAAGTTCATTAGAGCAGAAGTCTGGAAAGTATTTGTAGAAGAGGCACAGGGAAGCCACAACACGACGGTGAGAGAGTGACTGCAACCGAGCTTTCAGATTCTCCGTTGGATTTTGTCAAGAACCCCGAGAAAAATGTGAACTTTCTTATGATTGAGATTTTATTAGTCATTGAGGTCCCTAGCAAAATTTATTAAACCATTTCGCCCAAAAATGTAATCCACCTTAACGATTACACATAGAATAAAACAACAAAGACTAAAACCATATAATGAAATCGATTGAAATTATTTTACTATAGAAATGCATTATAGTTGTTTTATAAGTTTCTCCTAAAAGTTTCATAACTCTGCAATGAGGGCGTATATAAGGACACAGTAAATATTAAAAGTATATATAATTCATTAAAAAGTATTTTCCTGTAGCTATTAGAATTATTTATTAAACCAATGCATCAAACTTTCATTCGCTATGAGGATTATATAGAGAGAATAACAACAAATTATATAGAGAGAATAACAACAGATGTTAAAAGCTTATATAGAAATTCATTGGAAATTATTTTATTATACAAATGCAATAAAACTAATTTATTAAACAAATTCACTAAAACATTCATTGCTTTCATGATAAATGTATAAAGGGACGCAGTAAATACGAAAACCACATTTTTATATAATTTCAACCCAACTAAGGCAATAAAGCCACTATGTCACAAGTGGTTACTGAGTGTAAAAGAATATATGAAAAATATTATTATAAAGAGAGAAAAATAAATTAACAGAAATTAAGAAGACAATATTCTTTTAATGATCAGAGTTGACTGGAACGAAAGAGGCCGGAAATTGACTTCCACAAGTGAGAAGTGCAAGAGAAGAAATTATTAGCAAAGAACTTACGGTTACATCTAGCCGTTTCAGCTCTCAAATGAAAAGACCTAGCAGCCAATCTAGTGCTACGCTTAAATTCGTCAAGTCGAAGTATTAAAAAGGAAAGATTATCAGAACAATTATTTAAAAATATTTACATAAAAGGCACAGCAAAAAGTACTTGAAGGTACTGGGAAATTGACGGAAGCTGAGGTGCTAGGTCAGGACTGTTAACATTGCAGATTTTACTCTGGATTTTGTCAAGAAGCTCTACTATATAAAGCATATATAAAAATACATTGGAAATTAATTTACTATAGATTCTTACTGAAATTTTTGTTAAACAAATGCATAAATACTTCATTTACATTGACGGCTAGTTTTCACGATTGAGGTAAAAATAAAATGATAATCGTTATCAAAGGCTGTAAAATGGTGAGCTGCGTACTTGCCCTAGAAAGCAATTGAGACTGAGATGAAAGAAATATTTGTCAAAAATGAATAAGAGTTACTAAAGCAGTATATAATTAAGAAATCAAGATAACATCATGATTATTAACAGCTGTAGAATGAGGGAGGGGGGTAGATGCAATGAAAAGTAATTGAAATTAAGATGAAAGAAACCCTCGATCAAAATCATAAATACTTCGAAATGTTTCATTTCGTAATAAAACTCGAAATTATCTTAGAATTACACATATGGGTTTAACCCAAGAACATTAACCATGGGTACATGGTACCCAGCGCAAATGATGCCATTTTAATTACAATTTAATTAAATTTTCAGTCCCTGATTTTCCTACTTAAGTAATATGTTTTTCAGTTCCTATTAATGTTATCTCAAAGTACAAATTTTGAATTGCCTGCATGTAAAAGGTTTCAAATAAAGATTTATATTTTTTATTTTTTGATATTTTCAAAATCGGGTATGATATACTAATTGCTAGTAGTGGTGTAACTTTAATTGTTGGTTAATGTTCCAGAGTTAACGTCGACTGGAATTAAAACTTTTCTGTGAAGTGTTCTAACAGAAGAAAGAATGGTAAACACTAGGATCTAAAGACGTACTGGGATGGCCAAAGTTACATTCCAAAAATTACGCAGAGTATTAAGGGTCAGAAGAGTTTCTTCCTGTATGGCATCGAATGCTGAACAATCTGCCTATATGTCTGTAACGGCTGAAAAAAAAAATACAGGCAGATAAACAGACACACACACAAACATCTTGCCTTTTATATACATATATTATCGATTTTCTGCACTATGTAAGAACTGCAACCTTGAAACTTCTGAATATCGTTTCTTATGTCTTTGTCTATGAGGGTATCCAATTTGATTAAAATCGGACCACTCCTTCTATAACCCGTTTTTTTCGATTATCGATTTTCGATATTTATCGGGGGTTACCTCGACACAAAACCCAGCTAAGAACACTGGCAGAAGCTTATAGTACAACTGTATAAATTTTCAAGAAAATTGGTTCAGCCGTTTCGGAGTCTATAGGTAACGGACACACACACACAGATACACACACACACACACACACACACACACACACACACACACACACACACACAGACAAAGTTCCATTTATAAATAATTTTAGATTATTAAGATCTACCAGGGACAGGAAGATGCGGAGGTGCATAATCGCCTATGTCCTGAAGGGCACACAAAATAAAAATATTTGGGTAAGTTTGCAACATTTTTTTACTCATTACCACGACACCCCCATATTCATCATTAGACTTATCGGCTTTTCTTGACAGAACAAGGAAATTAAATTCAAAATAAAGCAAAAGAAAAACTATTCATCTCATCCTCAAATATAAAGGAAAACCTCAACGCAACTGAAATGTGGTTCTACAGAAGGATGCTGAGAATACCAAGAACCAAACGACATGGTTTGGGGAGAATACAAACAAAAAGGAAACTTAATATCAGGAGAAGACAGTTGAAGTTTCTGGAATACGTAATGAGGAAGGAGGGATTGGAGAATCCGATTCTCAGTGGAATGATAGAAGGAAAAAGAGACAAGGGAAAACAACGCGTAACATAGTTGATGGGCTCAAGCAAAATGATAGCAGAGCAGGGCTTAAGAGAAATATCAAAACAAAAGTTATTAAGAACTACAAAGGATAAGAAGATGTGGAGGACCATGAACACCTACGCCCTGAAAGAATACGGCACATGAAATAAGAAAGGCTAGAAATGGGGTTTTGAATAAGGCCATGTTGATATCTGTAACTCTTGGCTGATGATCGAGAAGAGCTAGAAGACTGTATAACACCAAATTTCCATATGGTGTGAAATTGTAAAGTAAACACCAGCATCCGGAATTCAGATTTTTCTATCTACATAAAACACAGACCATTGGCAGCGGTGGTGGATATGGCTGGTTTGTTTGATTTGTTTGTTTATTTGTATAACGGCATATCAAGTACTTGTAGGTCATTTAATGCCAAAAATGTAATTTTCTTGCGAGTTTTGAGAATTTTCTCTAAACTATGAAAAATTAGGTGTTTTTACTGTAAAAATGTATCTTTATACTTTGATAGTGTTTTGACCTCAGTCTTTTGGAGGGAATTAAATATTTGCCCATAGTTGAGACCCCAATGGGCGCTACCACATCGGGTCAGGATGAACCTGGTAACGACAATTAAAAGGTGGCTGTACGCTCCACAAAACCACCCCGATCAGTGGTCTTGTTGCTTGATGTACTTTATCACTATATGCAGGATGGGGTGGATTTGGTTTTCTACAGACACGCACCTCTCCATTGAATAACTTTTTTCCAATTTTTTCAATTCATATTACCTCAATATCGCGGGGCACCTCGTCATGTTGTAATATTTAGCAATCTTGTCTCGCTAGAATTATTGCAATCGAGAAATGAGTTCGATCCTCACTAGGTGAACCATATTTTTTGCCTTCTACGAAATCTAAGCTGTGTTTAGAAAATTATTTGGACACTTCTGCGTGGCGTAATGGTGAGTAATTTTGTCTCACTAGAACCTATTACAACTAAGTAGTGATCAGGGTGCCCCATATTTTCGGCCTTGTGCAACATTTAAACAGCTGAGAATATCAATATCAAGAATATGTACACATAAAAAATTCACATAATTTCAAAGAAGCCGCAAAATATAAGTTTAAAACACATTCTTACTTTTTTCAATAATGAATTTAACCCCAAATAAGGTCAAAAGGTCATTAATATGCAAGGGATTACTGAGAATGAAAAGGACCAGAAGATAACGATTGGCGTTGAATTTTCATAAGAAAGTGAAACACTTTTTTTTTAATTTAGAAAAGTATCATTATTACGGGGTTCATTCAAAAGACGGTCGCATTCCACAAGATCTCCTGTATGGAGAGCTGGACTCTGCAAGAAGAACCACTGGGCACCCACAACAGCAGTATTGTGGCACCATAAAACGCGATATGAAACCTGTGGGCATCAACATGGGGTCATGGGAGAGATAAGCAGTCAGCCGGACCAAATGGAGAGGAACCTTGGCCCAACAACTCAAAGCAGGGGAGGAGCAACTGACACAAGTCGCCATGGAGAGGCGGGTTCGCAGAAAGCAAAATGACAGCTCCGACAGACCAGAAACAAAACATAAAAGCAGCCTCTGAAACAAAGAATGCCACTCGCGTATCGGTTTCTACAGTCATATATATATATATATATATATATATATATATATATATATATATATATATATATTCACACTACCGGTCATAATCATTAGGCCAACCCTATTTTTAAAAGAAATTATGTATTTCATCCTATTTTTACGTGGATAATTTTTAAATGAAAATAGAATGGTTCTTTTGCTATTATTACTTTGCAAAATTTTACAAGGCAAGGAAGCAAAGATGAACTCGTCCGTATCACCCTAAATTTTCTTCATTCTTTCATTGATGAAACTGCAATAGAGGTAATTATTATATATTTAAGAATTCTTTTGATGTACATGTTATTGTGCATATATTAACAAAAGAACCATTCTATTTTCATTTACAATTATTCACTTGGCAATAAATACAAAAAATAGTATGAAATACATCATTTCTTAAAACACTGGGGTGGCCTAATAATTATGGCCGATAGTGTATATATATATATATATATAGTCTGAAGCGTACATTCAAGCATGAAACCGATTAACACCCCGGGGTGTTAACTTTAGTGACCATTTTTATATTTTATATTTACATGTTGTATACATGATAATGAGAATTTTTACACATATATAACATACATAAAAATAATTTTATTATATATATATATATAGAGAGAGAGAGAGAAAGAGAGGGAGAGAGAGAGACATACTAGGCTGAAATAGAGAAATAGAGATAGTAAAGATAGATGAATAAACTGGAATATAGATATATGTGTGTGTGTGTGTGTGTGTGTGTGTGTGTGTGTGTGTGTGTGTGTTAATAAACCCTGACTACTGAATATAGATATTTCTTACGTTTATTTTACGGATATAGGTCAACGCTAGAATTTTGGGATGAAAAAAAAAACCTTATGATATTATGTAAGTAACGCCCCATTATATATATATATATATATATATATATATATATATATATAGAGAGAGAGAGAGAGAGAGAGAGAGAGAGAGAGAGGAGGAGGATGTAGATAGATAAATTATCCAATACAACCTGTTTTTTGGTGTACAGCTACTGTCTGTTATTGCTAAATAATATTTCTCCAAAAGGTTTGTGACAAAGTTATTTCGATATCGCTAATGTTTTATGGCCACCCTAATCGGCACAGTGTTACACTGTCTTTTTGCATGCAAGATAGCCATTTTCTCGCGACTAAATGTTCACGTCTCTCCGCTTGAAATAACAACATCTAAAGGCAAATTATAAAATCCTGCTCTGTCAGCACAAAATGCCTGTTCATTGTAGGTCAGCTTTATGCATTTGCGATTCACATTCGACATACTTATCAACATTTTTACTACGCCTGCCGGAGAATGACGTTTCTTCTCTTTCTCCTATGTGTGGTTTCTCTTCAGGCCGTAAACTAGTAGTTCTCAACCGGGGTCTGCAATGATCTTGGGGGTCCATGTAATATTGCTGGGGGTCCACACACAAAAATTATGAATTGAAGGTCCACGGCAACATTTCAGTGGTCCACAGAGTAATTCTACTTTTGAATGGTTCATATTACTGAGAATGGAATTTCTAAAATGATTTACACTTTATTAAATTAATACAAGGAGAAATATTCAAGTAGCTTATATTTTTATTGACACCAAGTAGAGGAAAACTTTACAATTTACAGTGTCGTAAATTTAAGTATACCAACAATGCCTTCCCTACAATAAAACCTTAGAGCTGGTTGGATGATCTTTTTTTAGAATTAGGATTTGATTTTGTTGTTTTTTTCACCTATTTCTTTTGACTATCATTTACTATCTGCTTCTCATTTAGGCTTTATTTTTTTTTTATATTTTCTTTTGAACTGGCTACTCACCCATCGGTCAGTGATAAGAACAGAAGGGCCCATGTGTACCCCGGTTGAGAACCTCTGGTCTTATGGCTCTGGGGGTCTACCAAAATAATTAAGAGGAAAAGGGTTTCCGTCGGTGAAAAAAAAGTTGTGATTTACTACCGCAGATGATAATTTGTGGCTCCCAGCAAGGTTTGTTTACTGATTAACCCTTCTAGTCGCTGTTTTGCCATACATTTGCATAGGTTTGTTTGGTATTTACCTACTTTCCTTCATTCTTTCAGAATTCACTTTGTGTGTTATTTTTACCAAGCCGTTTTCCTCACTATTTGCCCAGTAAATTTGCTAGTAAATTTTTTCTCGCCATTTTTTCTTCTTTCATATTTCTTCAAGACGGAAACGATGATAGCTCTACACAAATTTCTATCCTTTGCGAATTTAGAACATTTTTATAGAGATTTACGGCGACCATGCTCCGTCGGAAACAACATGCAGAGAATGGTTTAGACGCTTCAAAAATAATGATTTTGATGTTGAAGATAAAGAACGCTCTGGCGCACCGAAAAAGTTTGAAGACGAAGAATTGGATGCATTCATTCATGAAGACTCATGTCAGGTGTAAGCTGAACTTGCAGAATTATGAGGAATTGATCACTCAACAGTTTTAAACGTTTGAAAGTATTAGAAATGATTTAAAAGTAAGGACATTGGGTGCAGTACGAGTTGAAGCCGAGAGACGTCGAACGGCGACTTGTCACGTGTGAAAAGCTGCTTCAACGACAGAAAAGGAAAATTTTTTTTTTTTGCATCGTATCGTGGTCGACGTGCAGTAGGGAGCGGAGTTCGAATTCCAGTTGAATTCCTTGCTTAACGCACATATACCCATGGAAAAGGTAGTAATCAGTTTCCTCCCTCCAGAAACATATCACAATTTATTATCCATCGCTAGCCACTACTTTTCCCCATATTTCTGGCAGCATTTGAATTCCACGTCGGAAAAACGACACGTCTTTTGAGGCTAACCACGAGTCGGCCCAATTGTTGGTATTTTTATATGAATGAAAGTGATACTCAAACAGGCCATGTGCCATCGATCGGAATATGTGATAATCGGACTGGGCAGTCTTTGGTGAATACGTCCAGTTAGGTAGGACTTCTCATTTAACCGTTTCCAAATAAGTTTACACCCGTTTTGCAGCATGACTTAGCGTTGACATATTGCAGAATCACTTTGTAGTGTCTCTGCTCGTATGACGTCCGTTTTTTCTTCAATGATCGAACGCATCCGTTGTATTCGATAGAAATTCCCTATGATGGTTTCGGTCGGTTTCAGTAGCACATAATAAAATACACCCAACTGATCCCACCAAATGCAGAACAGAATTTCTGAACCGTGTATATTCGGTTTTGCCTCCGATTTTGATGCATGACCGGTTTTAGCCCACTATCTTCTAAGCTTAGGGTTATTGTAGTCTATTCACTTTTCATTGTCGGCCACGATCAGTTAAGTGCCATACGTGATACACGCTTTGAACGATCATCTCTGGAAAGACTGACTGGGCTGAAGATTATCTCGCAGTAGTTTGCCATTGCTTTCTGCGGTAGACTGGTTGCCAGCCAAGGCTATAGAACCCAATCTGTCCTGTAATTTGACTCATAGCTAGAGAGGGAAGAAATGTATTATATTATTAAGTAGTAATTAGTGGAGGATTAGTTTATTACTTCATGACAATATAAAACCGATCCCCGACTTTATGCCCAGTATAAGCTTTAATTGCCTTTCCGACTATTCAGTCAGTCAGTTAAGGGCCATACATGACACGCTTTGGGGGATCATGTCTCGAAAGAGACGTGACTGACTGGGCAGAAGATTATCCCGCAGTAGATTGTTATTGTTTTCTGTGGTAGACTAGTTTCCAGCCAAGGCTATAGAACCCAAACTGTTTTATTATTTAACCCATAACTGGAGGGAAGAGACGGATACACTTTCCAAGAGTATTTGTGCGTACGTGAATGCGAGAAATTCAACTGGAATTCGAACTCGGCTCCCCGATTTGTCGTTCTGAGTCGATATCCACTGCACCACAATGCAGAGTCCTAATGATAGTTTATTTTCTCGCACTTCCCACTTGGGAACTCTTTTCAGATTTCTTGCTTCCCTAACATCTATAAATCTCTAAAAATATTAATACAACCACTATACCAATCTTCTGTCTTCCTGAAACCTGTTATTTTATTGTCTTTTTCCCTCACTAAAGAATTTGCCAGGTGCGGGTTTGATCTGGTACGTGGCTTCCTGGCGACCTAGAGGAAAGCCACGTGTACGGACACAAATGCACATGAGGGAAAGAACCGTATTACAGTTATATCGAGGCCCACTAGAAACAAAGAAGAGAATACCAGATTGCTATGTGATGCCAGTTCTTCAATATGGCAGTGAATCTGGGACAATATCAACAAAGATGAAAGAAAACCTTGAAGCAGTTGAAATGTGGTTTTACAAAAGGATGCTGCGGATATCATGGACCGAGCATGTGAGCAATGATTAGGTGTTGGAAAGAATGGAAAAAAAAGGAAATTAATATTGAGCATCAGGAAGAGACAACTGAAGTTCCTGGGACATGCAATGAGGAAGGAAGGCTTGGAGAACCCAGTACTCTCTTCTTTAAATTGTTCCTTTTTCTAATTTCCGTTTTAAAAATTCTTTCCGAATTTTTAAAGAAATGTGCAAACTCAACACACCAGGTAATATATTTTATTTTGCTAATTAATTTATCATACTTTTCTGCTTGATGTGTGATGATTATATTTTTCTAGATCAGTAAACTATGAAAATAAATGAAAAATATTTTCTTTCATTAGAAATAAAGAGAGAAACAAATTTTGCTGATATACCAAACACCATTTATCAACACCTGTCTTTTTTATTATATAATAGCAGTAGGTACTCAGCGTTGCACATGATGGGAAGAGTAAGAATTCCCATTTCTATAAGACAAACATCTGCAGACATTAAATACGGGAGATAACTATTGCATTTTTGAAAGAGTTATTCTCCATTTAAAAATTGCTGTGTTGAACTTATCTCTAACAAAAAAGGATTTGAAAATAAGAAATTAAAACGAGCATTAAATGAGGGCCACACAATTTGGTTTTCGTTGTGTATAATAATAAATTTGCAAGAGGTGTATAAGTTTTGAAACAAATCAGATGAAAAATGTGAAAGTGTATCTTAATAGAAATCAATGAGGATATACATACAGATAAAAACACACACACACACACACACTGGCACACCTTTTCAGTTTTTTATTATATATTGTGCTGAGTGGGTCTGTAATTTTGATGTTTCTAATAGAATTTTTAAAGTTGAATAAAATTTCTGAAAACGCATGCTTTGTATAATACCAAGTCTGTTTTTTATATGTACATATTTCTCGTATTATGCGCAAGAAGATACGATACCCATCAGGGTTAAATTGTTATTCAAAATGGTGGCTCTTGTCCTGTTTCGCTACCTGTGGAAGAAATAGATCACAAAAAATTTGAATACAAATCTACCATCCGCCCGTACATTGAATATTGCTGCCATATCTGGTCAGGTGCTCCTGCTATCCACCTCGGTGTCCTCGACCAAATCCAACGGAGAATCTGTAAGGTGATCGATCACGACTTGGCAGCTAGGCTGCAGCCGCTTTCTCGCCAACGCAGTGTGGCTCCTCTGTGTCTCTTCTGCAAATACTTTCACGGCTTCTGCTCCGATGAACTTAACTCATTGGTACCCACTATATATGAATTTACTCGAGCCACAAGATTAGCAACTAGGTCCCACCCTTTTATTGTGAAACCAATAAATTGTGAACGCAAATTCTACTCCAGCAGCTTTTTTTCTCGCACTTCCCGCCTGTGGAATTCCCTTCCACATACTTGCTTTCTCGACAGCTATGATCCCCAAGAACTTAAATGTAAAGTCAATAGTCATCTCCAGTCTCACTACCTTACATCCTCTCTCTCATGCTTTTTTCACCGTCCACCCCACTCTTATCAGTATTCTCTTCTTTCTCCTACTCTCTTCCTGACACCCCCTTCAACCTCTTACTTCTTATGACATTCCTCCTATGTAACCACCCCACTGCCCAACAGTGGCAGTAAAATACCTTGCTTGGGGCAACACGATTATAAAAAAAAGTAATTAATCCTGGCAAAGCGCATCTACCAGTGTTCTAAAACATTTTAGAAATATGACGTACTTAGACGATCATGTCTCGAAAGAGACATGACTGACTGAGCAGACTATTCTGCAGTAGGTTGCCATTACTTTCTGCGGTAGACTGGTTTCCAACCAAGGCTATAGAACATAATCTGTCCCGGAGAAGAGACGGCTTAATACCTTTCCCAATGGTACTTGAGCCAAAGTGAATGCAAAGAATTCAAAAGCAATTCGAACTCGGCTCTCCGATTTCTCGTTCCGAGCCGATTTCCACTGCGCCACAACTGGGCATAAACATCTGAGAGAATATAAAAAATATTATTTGGATGAGTAAGTGAAAACTGATTTCCTTTTTACGATGACCAGTGATTAAATTGGTTTAAATTAATTAAACCTTGATTCGTCACAAAACCATACTGCTTCATACAACAACAGTCAAGCAATGAAAGACCGATCTTTTTAAGACCCACTAACATTGCACTTATGACCCACTACTGTCTCACGACTCGTAGTTTGGGAAACCTTGCTATATGCTATATACCTATGCTATTCTATATACTAAATCATGATGGTGTTAACAATGATTGTATGATCACGCATGCAGTCGATGAAGCAGGTAGACACGATATTTCTTTGTATAAAACGGAACCGGATATCGAGATAGGTAATAAATACAATTGTTAGACTGCTTATAACCGCTGGTATGTCGACAGGTAAGTGTCGAGACGAGAAATAAACGTGGATGACGTTTGCTTCAGTTAAAAATAATTTTCAAACGCAGAAACGGATGGTCTCTTTGTTCCTGATGTTCCACAAAGACACGCACGTTGGCTTTTGATTTGCTTTCAGACGATGGAATTACAAAGAATTACATCGCGTTTTCCTTGCTGTATTTTCAAAGTGGTTCTCTCACCCGCCAGCCACAGCCACCATTCCACCTACCTGACAAAAATTATTCCTACTTTTTCATGTGTCTGACACCCGTAGACACAGGTGCGGAGCGAGCAGGAATGATATGGAAACTGCGCTCGCTCGCCCCACCTCCACTACACACACACACACACACACACACACACACACACACACACACACACACACACACACATGCAACTACGTAAGATGATTAAAGAAAATGTTTCCAGTGATTAGCAAAGATTTAGGCACATCTGTTTTAAATACTTAGTTGTCGCGTTGATGACATTCTCTCTAAGTCTGTCTGTCTATCTGTCTCTCTCTCTCTCTCTCTCTCTCTCTATCTATCTATCTATCTGACTTTTTACATTTCTTACTCTTTCTCTGTACCAATCTCTCTATTTCAGTCTGTTATCCCTCTTCTTCTCTCTTTATTTCTTTCTCTTTATTTCTTTCTCTCTCTCTCTCTCTATATATATATATATATATATATATATATCCCAGTTTGTCCATTTGTCTATCTCTATCTCTTTTTTTCAGTTTGTTATCAATCTCTGTTACATTCTGTTATCTATCTATCTATATATATATATATATATATATATAGTGTATCGAGGCAGCAAGTAATTTTCTAAACATATGCTGTTAAATATAAGAGACAATGAATGTCTGTTATGTTTAATCATGAGCCGTTCTAAACGTCGTATTTTTGCTTTAATTTCAGTTGAAAATAAAGACAAAAATTCTCCAACATTTGGATAATTATTTATTGATATTCTTCTAAGCTTTCGGCTCACATGAGCCATCTTCAGAGAGGTAGTTTAAACTGAAATATTATAAAATCCACCATCACCGACGATTTTATTTTGTGTTGACATAAAACTCCGCTTGGCAACGGCAATAGTTACCAAAAATAATAAACGCAGTTCTTAAATTTGCGATGCGGTTTTATGACGTCACACCGCGGGATAGCGCGAAATGACAACAAAACCATGTAGTCAAATGCAATGTAATATGTTATTTCCTGTTTTAATGTTGATTTTATTGAGTGTTGGTTGTTTTGATTTGATGTACATGGCCTCCAATATCTGCAGGTTCCTCTTATTGTGTGTATGAGTAAGGATCACCGTATTGTTGACCAAAATCTTTCTGATATTACCTATATGTTTATGTTTTTCAGAGAAATGTTGTTTAATAGTACTCTGATCAGAAAGATGACATGTAAGTCTACGGGAGAGCGTGGTTGTAGTAAAACCAATATATGTACTAGGTTTTTTATTAGTATGAGAGATGCAATCTCTGAATGGGCATGTAAATTGGTACACTACCTTGGTTTTTTGTAGAGAATTTAGTTTAGTGCTTGTTGGGTTATTATAGACTATGAAGGTCAATTGTTTTAAACTTTTTATAATATATAATGAGTTTAATTTGATTATTACTTTCCACTGGTTTGACATTTCTACGTATTATGTTTTTGAGAGTTTTTCATCTTGTTTATAATTATTATGTATTTGGTTTTAATAGTATAAGTTAATAGTGTTATGTTTATTTTGATGTAAACCATTATTATTAATATTATCATATTGTTAGTGCTATTGTTAATTTTGTTGAGATACATTTTAATTTGTTGATCAATAATGGAGTTAAGAAATCCATTATTGGCTAATGTTTGCTTAATGTTGTGTAATTCTTTATAAAATATAGATTTGGAAGAAGATATCATTTGTGCGCGTTGAAGTAAGTTTTTATAACAGCTAACTTATATCGCTGGGGGCATTCACTATGATAATTAAGAAGACACGAATTTATGCTAGTTGGTTTCCTATATAGAGAAGTAGTAAATTTATGTCTGCTAGAATCAATGAATACATCAAGGAATGGGATTTTGTTATTAATATTAAGTTCTAATGTAAATTTGAGGACGGAGTGACTTTCAAATTTGTTTTTAAGATATGTAATTTGATCGATATTCTTAGCTAAAACAAAGATGTCATCTATGTATCTTACATATATAGAGGGTTTATTGTTGTCATTAATTATTTTATTTTCTAGATTTGCCATATAATAATTAGAAAAGAGGGGACCCAAAGATTAGAAGAAAATCAATAAATAATCATCCAAATGTTGGAGAATTTTTGTCTTTATTTTCAACTGAAATTAAAGCAAAAATACGACGTTTAGAACGGCTCATGATTAAACATAATAGACATTCATTGTCTCTTTTATATATATATATATATATATATATATATATAGAGAGAGAGAGAGAGAGAGAGAGAGAGAGAATATCTCTATTTATATCTATCACCGTGTTGCGAAGAAACATCAAATGATTATAATCCATTATCGTCATGAAATACGTAAATGGTGGAGTGGTTTCAAGTTTCAGCCAAGATTGTTTACCTTCTCTTCTCACCATTATGATTGTTATTAATAGGGATAAAATCCGAACTAACCGTAGCAGCCTAGTTAGAGCTCCTTATCTATGGAATGCTGATTTTCTAAGCACAGCTTAGTTGTGGCACAAGGCCGAGAGTATAGGGCACTCAGTGAGGGGCAAACTCACTACTCAATTGTAATGATTCTTGCGAAACAAGTTTCTACACGACGTTGATATGTCCAAAGTTGATTTTCTAAACGCTGCTTAGACGTGGCACAAGGCCGAAAGTAAAGATCGAACTCACTACTCATTTGCAAGACAAACCTGCTATTACACCATGTCGAGGGGCTCTTTAACGATGGAAAATCCTAAAAATCTCAAAGGATTTTGTTCGTAGCGTAATAATCGGAATAGTTACTCCCAACCCGTGTTGAAAAATGGACAGTGATTGTGAGACATGAGAAATAAAAGCAAGATTTAGAGCACATTTCAAATGATTTTATTATAAAAATTCATTGCTAATTAACCAATATATCGAAAATCAGTACGAAATAATTGTTACTGGTCAGGTATTAACCAGCGTTACAGACGAAATCGTGATATTACATGCATAAGGTACATCTATAGCGAATAAAGTTTATATTTAAATGCATTGAAAATAACAAAAAAAGATCAGGAATAAAAAGTGTGAAGGATGTTTTCATTGATTTAATCAGTCAGTCTGGCAAATAGATTCTATCGCAATCTATTCGTTTCTGCCTATATCAGTTTATCTACATCTCTTTCTTTCTCTCCGTCTTTCTTTCTGTCTTTCTTTCTTTCTTTCTCTCTCTCTCTCTCTCTCTATATATATATATATATATATAAGTTTTTCCATATAATTCTCCCTCTCTCCTTTCCTTCCTATCTATCTATCTATCTATCTATCTATCTATCTATCTATCTCATGCTGTTCATATCTGTCTATCTATCTATCTATCTATCTATCTATCTATCTATCTATCTATATATATATATATATATATAATTCTCCCTCTCTCCTTTTCTATCTATCTATCTATCTATCTATCTATCTATCTATCTATGTCAGTCTTCATATCTATCTATCTATCTATCTATCTATCTATCTATCTATCTATCTATCTATCTATGTCAGTCTGTTCATATCTATCTATCTATCTATCTATCTATCTATCTATCTATCTATCTATCTATCTATGTCAGTCTGTTCATATCTATCTATCTATCTATCTATCTATCTATCTATCTATCTATCTATGTTTACGCATAATGGTCAGTCTCTCTCTCCTCTGTAGATCTTGCAGATTTACTCTTTTTTCCATTTCTCTCTCTCTCTCTCGCTCGCTCTCTCTCTCTCTCTAAGTTCATTCATATCTCTCTCTCTTCTTTTTCAGTATCTCTTTCAGTATGTCATCTATGTCTCTCTCTCTCTCTCTCTCTCTCTCTATATATATATATATATATATATATATTTCTTTTCATCTCTGATCTTGTTTACCTCCCTCCATATATATATATATATATATATATATATATATATATATACTTGTGTATGTGTGTGCGGGGGGAAGTTTTTTCTTTCCTCCTCTTTATGTATGTCCTGTTTACTTTAAAAAATATTTTGTCCTCATTTTTCCGCCCCAGTTGGATTGAGCACCCCCCAACTTTTTTTATTTTTTTCCGAGTTATGATCTCAAATAAATAATCAGACAAGTTTTTGCATGATCAGTTTTCATCAGTACAATTGCCAGGCTTGGTCTGAGTTGTGTGGGGCCCGTCTTTATTCGGGACGGTGTACTTGATGGCGATAGCGGGGTGGATGCAAAGATTCATTTAGTCATGGTGTGCCGAAGAGCAACCATTCATAAGGTTTTGTTTAAAGCGTTTTTAACGGTTACGTCTTTGAAAGGAGAAAGAAAAATTGTACATATATGAAATTAAAAAGATCATTTTGGGAATAAGAAAAATGAAAAAAGAAAGAAAGAATAAAATGAGACGAAAAAGAACGGAGAAGAAAAACGAAGAAAACGGTAAGTGAAAGAAAAACGACGAAGAAGAAAAAAGATTTGAAATAAAAAAAGAAAGTCAGTCAGTTAAGTACCATACGTGAAACACGCTTGGGTGATCATGTCTCGAAAGAGACAAGACTGAATGAGCAGAAGATTATCCCGCAGTGGGTTGCCATTGCTTTCTGCGGAAGATTGATTGCCAGCCAAGGCTATAGAACCCAGTTTGTCCTGCTATTTAACCCATAACAGGAGGGAAGAGACGGATTAATACCTTTCCAAAGGGTATTTGTGCGTAAGTGAATGGAATGGATTCAACTGGAATTCGAACTCGGCTCCCTGGTTCACATTCACAATGAAAGAATAAAATGAGACGAAAAAGTACGGAGAAGAAGAACGAAGAAAAAGGTAATTGAAAGAAAAACAATGAAGAAGAAAAAGATTTGAAGAAAAAAAGAAAAGGAAGAAAAAACGCTAGGCATATTTCTCGAAATTTCTAATTAGTCCACCGGGGTAGATTGTTCTTGTTCCACGTGTCATGCCTTTGAATATCTCAGGTTCAGTTAATTCCTCTTCATAACTCTCAAAAAGTTTTGTACCCTCTGCTGCGGCTAGATATTAATCTCACAAATCTTGAGGGCTAGTCAATTTTTAATCAGTTAACTAACTCATTTATCCATTGGTCCATTTCTACTTTAAAATGTGATAAATAATAATAAAAGTAAACAGGTGTCTGCCTGTTAAATAAATCATTTGTATTTATAAACATATGTACATTAAATCAAAAGAGTTGAACATGATTTAAAATAATCTTTAATTGAGTTATAATCTTTGGGTAAATGGTACAGAGAAAAAGCTGCGATTTAGAAAAAACTTTTATCATTAGCGAAGATTCACTGACCGTTTTTTTTTTTTTTTTTTGCAGTTGGAAATGGTTCGCCTAAATTCGCCGAATGACTATGATCGCCAATGAGGAATTAATTGAACGCTTGTGCTGTTGTTGTTGAAGATGATTGGCCTGAAGACCCCGACATGTTTCTTTCAATACACGATGGTGAGTGTCAACCGCATCTCAGCTGTCTGAAAGTCAAAATCTGTGGGGTTTTATGAGAAATCTTTTCCGGAATTAGTCTCAAGAAAAATAAGATTGTAGTTTTCTCTGATTGGTCAGAGAAAACTGTAATCCTATATATATATATATATATATATATATATATATATATATATATATATATGAAGTAGATAGGAGGGAATTTCATTTTAATTACCGAAATGACCGCAGTGGGGTGGGGTAATGAGTTAGGTCAATATTTTTATCAGAACCTATTCGGATAAGTTCAGTCTTCCGCTTTCCTGAGATGCAAATATAATGTTGCCGAGCAGTAGAGGAAAGTACCGGTGTTCATGTTATCTTGTTGGCAGAATATCAGTGAAAATATTCTGATGCCGTATAAGATGAAGTCTTTTGTAATGTTTCTAAAACTTCTTATGAAATCAAGGTGTATTTTAAGGCCGAAGACAAAGATGGCATCAAATTGTTAAAAAATCAGTGCATCACCCTAGAAGAAGACTATACTGATGAATTAGTCGCTAGAGGGCGCACTGGCAATAAAATTACAACCATATGTAAGTTAGATTCAGGAGAGAAAAACTGTCTAGCACGACACAGTGAATTGACTTGCTTAGCAGTAGACCTAGCAATTGACTCAATATAGTCTTTCCACTTCATGTCAGCTGAGAATGTCAGCCCGGGAAGTCGCAACGATTCACTCTCGTGGAGGTTATCATTAGCTATGCAGATTAAAGGGCCTCTAAGATTTCTTCTTTTCAAAATAACCCCTCTAAGTTTATTCTAGAATATTGTCCCTAATTTTCTGCCACGAGGTTCCCGATGTCATAAGTTGTTAACTCGGTATCTATGCTGATAACACGACTATTTACTCCTAAATTAAGCCTGATCAATTCGATAAAGTCAAATTAGCAGCTGATCTCAAATATGATCTAAAATCTGCTGCTAACTGGTGTAAGAAATGGTTTGTTAATTTTAACGCTTCAAAAACGAAACTGCTCTCTATCAATCATCTGAGAGACCCCTTCCTACATTCTATCAGCATTGGTGAATTTATGAACTTAAGTGCAGTTCTAGATAGGCGGTTGCCCATCACTTTACAGATGAAATGACTAGATGCAACCGTAAATTCTATGGTAACAGTTTCTTCCCTCGCTCTTCTCGATTGTGGAATTCTCTTCCGTCTTCTACCTTCTCAGTACAACTTTGATCTTCAAATATTGAAATGCATTAAAAAAAATGTCATCTTCTGTCTTCTTAATTATTTTTCTTTTATGATCCGCTATACTTAATAGTAGTTTTTCTTATATTCTCTAACATACAGTAGCACTCCCTTTCTGTCTTAGAGGCTTTATTGCCTTGTTTGCAAGAAGACAAAATGGAAATACCAAAATGTAGATAGACTAAACTATCGCCCGGTTCACACTCCACCCACGTCTATTGAACAGGTGAAGAGGCTCATCCCTTTGTTCCCTGTTTAGGATGTGATTTCCGGTTTTCTCTATTCCAATCTTTTCACTTTCACGTAGGCCCCTACACATCAGCGGCGTTACCGCCTAGCTCGGGGTGATATGATTAAAAAAAAAAAAGAGAATACAACTAGTTCAATACTAGCAGTACCCGTTGTTCAGGTGTAATGAAAGCTTTAAAACTAATCCATGGTCCTGGAGCTCAGACTCTTTGAACGTTGGCACGAAAGACTAAAAAAGCAACAGTTGTTTCCAGTTAAAGCGAAACCGTAGACTGAAAGAAAAATAAATGAATGTAAGTCAAATTTTGATTTCCTGGTATCGATATCAAATAAGATTTTTCGCCGTAAACTGAATTTTGAAGGCTAAATAAGTCCTCTGAGTAAATGATATCATGGCTGAGACGAAGAACTACAATTATACCTACATAGAGCCAAACGCGAAACAAAAACTAAAATAAAAGGGCTGAAAAAATACAGACACACAGGCAGATAAACAGACACAGACGCACACAAACATTGTCTTATATATATATATATATATATATATATATATATATATATATATATATTATCGATTTTCTGCACTATTGTAAGAACTGCAACCTTGAAATTTCTGAATACCGTTTCTTGTGTCTTTGTCTATAAGTGTATCAAATTTGATTAAAATCGGACCACTCCTTCTATAACCCGATTTTTTCGATTATCGATTTTCGATATTTATCGGGGGTACCTCGACACAACACCTAGCTAAGATCAGACGCTTATAGTACAACTGTGTAAATTTTCAAGAAAATCGGTTCTGCCGTTTCGGAGTCTATAGGTAACGAATACACACACACACACACACAGACACACACACACACACACACAGACAAAGTTCCATTTATAAATAAGTTTAGATTAGATCTCGGAAGTGTTTTAACAGAAGAGAGAAAACCAGGCATTGAAATCCAAATATACATTAGGATAGTGAAAGATGGTATCCAAAAGATAAGCAAACTATTAAGAAACAGGAAAATTTCTTTATGAACAAAGGAAAAAGCGCAGTAAATAAAGTACAATGTTCTCACAAATGATGAAGAGACTGGAAATAATATAATATGTGGTTCTACAGAAGGATGCTGAGGATATCTTAGACCAAACGTGAGCAACGACAATTTTTTTTTTTAATCATATCACCTCAAGCAAGGCGGTAACGCCACTGATGCGCAGGGGTCTACATAAGAATAAGAAGATTGGAAAAGAGGAAACCGAAACCACATCCTAAACAGGGAACAAGGGATGAGCCTCTTCACCTGTTCAATAGACGTGGGTGGAGTGTGAACCGGGCGATAGTTTAGTCTATCTACTCCAATTGGAAAAGAAAAATAGAGTAAAAAGATTGGAAAAGAGAAAACCGGAAACCACATCCTAAACAGGGAACAAGGAATGGGAACAAAATGGATATTTATACTAAACAACAGAAAGAGAGACTTGAAATTTTTAGGTCATGTGATGGAGAAAAGAGGCTTGGAAAATCTGACACTCATAGATCATATCGAAGGTAAGGGAGACAGAAGAAATGTTTTTCTTTTATTATATTATTTCATGCTCAGTAACCACTTCAATCTTAGCGGCGTTATTACCTTTCTTGGAGTGAAATAATAAGAATAGTAAAAATATTACCTGAATCTATAATATTGGAAACAAACTTCCCAATTCAAGAATAACTGTCAGTTATGAACATATGACATTTACAATATCGGTTTTAATTTAAGTTCCGTCACTGATCACTGGTAGAAAAGAAATCTTAGCTACAGCCAAAGTTTCAAATAACGATAGTCAGTCACTTAAGTGCCATACGTGATACACGATTTGGGCGATCATGTCTCGAAAGAGACATGACTGACTGGGCAGAAGATTATCTCTCAGTAGGTTGTCATTGCTTTTTGCGGTAGACTGGTTTTCAGCAAAGGCTAAAGAACTAAATCTGTCCTATTATTTAACCCATAATTGGAGGGAAGAGACGGATTAATACCTTTTCCAAGTGTATTTGTGCAGAAGTGAATGCAAGGAGTTCAACTGGAATTCGAACGCGGCTCTCCGATTTGTCTTTCCGATATCCGACAAATCAGTAACGATAGTCACCTAGGCTAAAAAATCTGCATGGATTATAGCTTAAATTAACGTGACCAAATATATTCTCAGAGGAATGATATATATATACCGTCATACAAGGCTTATTTTTCTCCAAAATTCCCTCAACGGTATATATATATATATATATATATATATATATATATATATATATGTGCGTCTTTTTGACACTCCGGTCTCTTGACAACTCCAGAATTAAAATATATATCATTATAAATCATTAACTTATGATTACAAATGGAGATTATTTTAAAAATAATAATGATAAAATAAATCCTAAATCTTTGCTAAATGATATGGCGTGACGATTTGATTTTTGATGAATGGGTGTCCCCTAAGGCAGGGGTTTTCAAACTGTGGTCCGCGGACCACAGGGGGTCAGCAAGGATAAGATAAGGGGTTCGTGGATTAACTCATCACGTGAAATTCAAAGTAATTTAAATTTAATGTTGTTACATTTTGCATCAACATGCAATATTAATTTATTTTATTTGAACACTTATGTCTAAAGTAAGCTTAAAACCAGTTTTTACGACGTTAATGCAAAACTATAAGCTATTTTTAGTCAAAGTTTATGTATAAATTTCATAAGCATTTATAGTGGGTCCCTAGACTAAAACTTGAAATATAAAGGGGTCCGTAAGTCAAAAAGTTTGAAAACCCCTGCCCTAAGGGATGGTCCGTACATTCAATTCATCGCTAAAGACGCGCGATATTCCAGAACGTACCTGGCTCCTCCTGCAGTCTTTTACCGTTACAATGATTAGATCAGGTCGACAATTGAATACTGTTGTTATATTTGGGCAAGAGCTGTTATCTCTAGTTTCGATAGAGTCCAAAGGCGCCTCCAAGTCGTTACCGGGTGACAAATTATCCCCCCGCTCCAACTACTGTCATATATGGTCAGGTACCCCTGCTGTTCATCTCAGTGTTCTCGACAGGCTCCAAAATAGAATTTGCAATGTGATAGGTCCCGACCTGGCAGCTCGACTCCAGCCATTTTCTCACCGGCAGGATATGGCTTCTCTCTGTATCTTCTACAAATACTTTCATGGCTTCTGCTCCGACGAACATAAGTCACTGTTGCCCCCACCACAAGAATTTACTCGTGCAACCAGACTGGCAACAAGGTCCCACACATTTACAGTTAGATCAACCAAATGCAGCCGGCAATTCTACTCCTGCAGCTTCTTTTCTTACACTTACATCCTGTGGAACTCTCTTCCATATTTTTGCTTTCCTGACGGCTACAACCTCCAGGAATTTAAATGCAATGTCAGTTTCCATCTCTTATTTACTTGACTCCAATTCCTTCTTCATCCCCCCGTATATGTTGTTCTTTTCTTTTCTCTCTACCTTCGCAACTGTGTTCCCATCCTTCTCTTGCCCTTTCTCTGACACCCCCTGTAACTGGTTCTTCTTTCTCTTTACTCTACTCCTGTCTAAACTGTTACTCTTATGTAGTCCCCTGCACATCAGTGGTGGTAACGTCTTGCTTGGAGTGAAACGATAAAAAAACTCTTTCACAGAAGAGATTTAGCAAGCGTCTCACTGCTCTTTTGGTTCCGCCAGATCTAACCTTCTTAGCCAGGATCCACCACTCCCATCCCCCTCCCTATTTCATTGGCTAGAAGTAAGTTCCACTTGAACAGCTTCTTTTAGTGAAACTGACGCTCAAGAGGGTGTTTTCCAAACCACTACAATCTTCTACTTTAGAGTTAACTGTTATCTTCCCCTTCTATCAGTATAAACCTCATCTTACTCCGTATCTCTCTACATCGAGTGGTTTCGGGATTTGTACAGGATAAACAACATTATAAAAAAATGGTGTCTTTACATCCGTTGCAGATTTTGATCTATATAATTGAAGAAATGCAAATACAATTTTACACAAATGTGTTCAGCTGCGAAAAGAATCCTAGAATCCTAATCTTCAAATGGAAATCGTACACAAAAGTCATCACTAAAGATGCTAGAAAAAATCGTTGGTTTCCTTTACCACTCCATTAAGCACTTGGGTCCTGCCATCGCCGACCTTTACAAAAGCAAGATAAGGCCTAAAATGGAATACCGTTGACTCCTGACTTCTGTTATCGCCTACCTTCACAAAAGCCAGGTCAGGCCTAAAATAAAATACCGTTGATTTTTGACTCCTGCTATCGCCTACCTTTATAATGTCAGATCAGGCCAAAAATGGAATACTGTTGACTCCTGACTCCGGCTATCGCCTATCTTTACAAAACACCTAAAATGGAGTAACGTTGACATGTTTTTGACGAGAGATGCTCAGCCATCACCTTCCAGTCTTGATAGGGTCCTAAAACGTCTTAGGGTCCACTTATCTGTGATAAATTATTTTCCCCCTTCCAACATCTCTCTCTCTCTCTCTCTCTCACACACACACACACACACACACACACACACACACATATCGTTGGGATATGGTTAAGTCTGTCACTGCTCTATCGCTACTTCGATGGAAAGTACCCAGACGAACTGTATTCCTCGGTTTCACTAGTTCTAATCTCCACCGTCAGGACCCGCCATACTACTCACATTGTAGCTCCACCCGCATCCTCTCTGTGTTCAATTCGTGAGAAGCATATTCCCCTCGAACATCTTTTACTCGATAACCCTTGATCTGAGTAACCGACTTCCAAGAGGATGCTTCCCCGATCACAACAATTTTAACCTGTTAATGTCTCGGATTAATCGTTATCTTCCTTTTCTATCTGCATAAACAGCTTCTTATTGGAACCCTCAACCTCGAGTTGCTCCCGGACCCTTTACAGGAAGAACCTCACTTTAAAAGAGACTAAAATTTTCTAATTACCGTTTATTAAATTTTAAACTCATGGAAGAAACACGGTAGTTGCACACCAAACTGAAGGACACACCCGGAAATAATGAATCAAAAATCACTTGAGCAATTATAAATCGTAATTTGAAATTTGTTTATAAAACTTATTTATTTAGTAATCGATATGTCCTTATCACCATATCTATTGTATTACTGCATAGACAAGTTGAGATACCAGTAACGCCTTTTTTTATTGGACAAAATAATTTAGATTAGTTTAAGGAAATTTAAGTATTTGTATATCAAAACATGATTTATAATGATTAACAAACAATTTAACATGTTTAAAAGACTCCTCTTCATGTTTAGTACAATGTTCGACCTATCAGTAACACTTCTAAGATATATTTCTACATTGAATTCAGAAAATGTATCAAACATTGCTTGTTTTAATTCAAGAATTGTTCCCTTTTTGAGCTTGTGAACTTCACTGTAAAAAAACAAAAATGGAAGCTTTTTTTCCAAATGGTTTTTACGCGAAAGTGAAACCAGACGGAATTTACTTTCAGAATGTCGATCACATTTCTTCCCCCGAAAACCGTTTTTGTACAACCCATCGATCTGCTTCTTCACAAACCTTTACTATTATAATGGAATCATTTGCGTAGGTAGCCTAGTGGTTTAATTTTTTTAAAAATCATTTCACCCCAAGCAAAGCATTCCACTGCCACTATTGCGCAGGGGGTTACATAGGGGAAAGTGATGAGAAAGATTATAGGAGGTGTCAGGAAGTGGTTAAGAGAAGGATGATTGTGGCTATAAAGTAAGGGATCAGTTTATATATTGATTGTAATATAGAATTGATCACCAACTTTATATCCACATTATAATAGGATAGAATTTTTTTTAATCATTTCACCCCAAGCAAGGCATTCCACTGCCACTATTGCGCAAGGGGTCATATAGAGGAAGTTAAAGAGAAAGAGTGGTGAGATATAGGAAATGTCTGAAGGAGGGTGATAGACGGGTAAGGCTGAGGGTTGGGTAGATGGGAAGGGTGTTTGAAAGAATGGATGCGAGTTAGTGTCTTAGGAGGTGTCTATTGACCTTACATTTAACCACCTGGAGATTGTAGACGTCGGGGAAGCAATCATGTGGAAGGGAATTCCACAGTCGGGAAGTGCGAGAAAAGAAGCTGTTGAAGAAGAAATTGCGGTTACATTTTATCGGTTTCACTGTAAAAGGGTGAGACCTAATTGCTAATCTAGTATCTCGTGCAAATTCGTACCTAGGGGGCACCAGTGATCTAAGTTCATCGAAGCAGAAGCCGTGAAAGTATTTATAGAAGAGACACAGGGAGGCCACGTCACGTCGGTGAGAGAGTGACTGCAGCTGGGCTGCCAAGTCAGCATCAATCACATTACATATTTTCCGTTGTATTTTGTCAAGAACCTCGAGGAGAATAGCAGGGACACCCGACCAGATGTGGCAGCACTATTCAATGCACGGGCGGATGGTAGATTTATATATGTGCAGGATAGATTTAGACGGAAAAAACTTCCGTGCCCTGCACAGAGAACCGACTTTCATAGCAGCTGATTTAGCAATGGATTCGATATAGTCATTCCACTTGAGGTCCGCTGAAAGTGTGAGACCAAGGAGGCGTAGTGTTTTACTCTCTGGGAGGCAAGCCTGGTCCATGCCAATGGGAGGTAGGTGCGATTGTCTATGGTGGTTAATTGATAGTAGCTTCGTTTTAGAAGCATTAAAATTTACGAGCCATTTCTTATCCCAGTCCACTACGTATTGGTCCTTAAATTCTGTTCATTTCTCATCCGTTGAAATCTACCATGGAGAGTAATGAGTCTTCCATTGTAGTGGAATTATAGGTTCTACGATAGAAGCAATTTACTCATCAATCTCATATTTTACTCCTCCCCATGGAATCCTGGATGTTCGGGTGCTATAACGGAGAGCAGCACAAATTGACAAATCCGAGAGCCGAGTTCGAATTACATGTATGTTATGTTCACTTATGTCAAATACATTTGAAGAAGTTATGAATTTCTCCACCACCTATAGATTAAAGAATTGAACAGGTATCTGGAAAAATTATTGTTATTCAAAAGAAACTGTTTATGCAATGCTTACTCGCAAAAAATAGAATTATTTTTAAAGTCCAAAATATGTTTAGGTTTTATTTAACCCACAGTTAGGGGAGAATACATTAAAAAAATATTATTAAACTTTTCGAAAATTGCAAAATAAATCCACTTGGCTTCCTGGTAAGTTTAAATTTCTCGACTGCCGTCCTCTTTCGAAATCTTCAGAATATTCTGAGAATAATTCCATAATGTATCAATTTATTTGACATTTTACATGAAAATTGCCACAATGCCCAAACTGCTTCAATGGCCCTTTTCGATTCCGAACATAACCACGTCTTTGGCCGATCAGATTTGGTCTGTCCATTAGGAAAGTGTTAAATGTTATTATATATAAAATGGGATAGATTTTTTATTTGTTTATCTAACAGATTTGTATTATTTAACCGTTATTTTTAAGAGATACTCGCATTTGAGTAGACGCCCTGTTTATTTATTAAAAATTAAATGTGTGTATTTTCGTCTACTAAATATAATATTTATGCATTTTCGTCTACAGTTCTGAATATTGAAAAATCTTGCCAGAGAAAATAGGCGCTCCCCAGTAGGATTTGAACCTGCATTCCCCTTCGGAAATCTATCATTAGATCTGACGTGCTTTGTCTTCGTTGTTGATCAAACGAAGTGGTTGCTGGAAAGCTATCAGTCCGTTTAAGATCTTTAAAAGAATTCTGCTTATTTTCTAATAAATTTCACCCAACAGAAGGCTCGATAGCCACACGAGATAAAATCGTAATGATAAATGAGTTGTGAGATGAAAGTGCAAGAGAAGGTGGTAGGAAATAGATATTATGAGGATAAGGACGACAGATAACGATTGATCTTTGATTTGAAGAGCTTAACATTTTATTTTTCAGGGAAACACCCACAAAAGAGTTTATTCTTTTGGAGTTTGTTACACATTAAAGTAGAGTGGAAATGAGGGTGATTCGTGTCCGTGTTAGTAGCAGTAAAGGTCTGAACTGGTGGAACTAGGCAGTAGTAGAGTTAGCAAATTAATCTCACCATATCCATCACCATTTTAGGGAAATCGATCGTTATAGGATTTTCCGCTGTTGGGTCGCTGTTTCAACGATACAGACGATAGCATAGGATTTTGACTGCCTTCTTAAAATCAAGATGATCCGAGGCTGGCAAGTTGATTTCTCCTCTGACGTTGCTCTAAATGAATGGATAAAAGCTGGTTTTAGAGCACGGTGGATATAAGGATGATTCGACTCCCCGAAAATAACATGACGTGCCCAGGTATTAAAAGTTCGAACTGGTGGAATGGAGGGGTCATCTGAACGTTTGTCGTGGAAGCAGCAATAGGTTTGGAAAGGAGCTGCAGATTGAAAAATAATGAATCGCCCAAGAGTTAGCGTGAATGATATTGATATCTGTCAAGCCTGAAAAAGACGATTGTATAGCGCCAACCCAGATATAACCACAATGGTTGATTTTTGTTTCTATCTGAGTCTTGTAAAGATAAAGCATGGTAGAAAGAGTCATGGATCTTATGTACATTAGTTTCCCCTGATGTCTGCAGTAAACTTAATTTTCAATCGACTACTGTTTCTCCAGTGTATCCAGATATACTAATGCACCCTGAGGGGTAGCTATGTGCTTTCTGGAGTGGTATAAAGAGTAAATTATTTTTACAGCGTCTTTAATGATGAATCATTTATATGAGTTCTACTTGAGGTCTGGGGTGAGTCCCAATAGATTTTTTTGAAAGTATATCTCAGATTGTTAGTAAATATCTATGCAGCTGATACCATAGTTTATGAGTACACCTCAAAAACTCTATATCGAGCGTGGACAATCTCTTCCGACCAGTGGGCCGGATGAGATATGTCTCATCATAAGAAGAGGCGCAGTACTAAAAAAGAGTTAATGTAATTTTTCGTTGAATGTGCCTCGGCCACTTTCACTTCAGAAGAACCTATGTGTAAGCGTCTGTCTTAGAATTAAGAAAAATGTGTTTTATTTCTCTTTGAAGATTTTTATAAACTAAAATTTGAAATAATGTTATGTTAACAAAGATAACAGCATGATTAGAACACGTCGATTCATGTGATTAATTTCTAATTTATTCAGTTGAAAAAACAATAAAATTATAATAAAAGTTACAGAGAAAAATATTGTGTACGCTTCTTATTGTGTAAGCAAAAAGGTATTTTCAATTTTGATACTGCACAGATAAAATCGCCAAATGTTGAAATGATGAAGAAGTTACTTTTGACGAAAATCTACAAGTTCAAGTAACTACACTTAATCATTGTTTATATCTGTAGAGAGAATGTGTGAGTGAACAAGTGAGAACGAGACAAAATACCATTTTAAGAGACATTGTCCTTAATCATTGCTTATGTATGTGGTTATGTATGAGAGAATGTGTGGGTAAACAAGTGAGAATGAAGCAAAATACCATTTTAAGAGACATTTTCTTTGATCATTGTTTATATATGTGATTATGTATGAGAGAATGTGTGAGTGAACAAGTGAGAACGAGACAAAATACCATTTTAAGAGACATTTTCTTTGATCATTGTTTATATATGTGGTTATGTATGAGAGACTGTGTGAGTGAACAAGTGAGAACGAGACAAAATACCATTTTAAGAGACATTTTCTTTGATCATTGTTTATATATGTGATTATGTATGAGAGAATGTGTGAGTGAACAAGTGAGAACGAGACAAAATACCATTTTAAGAGACATTTTCTTTGATCATTGTTTATATATGTGATTATGTATGAGAGAATGTGTGAGTGAACAAGTGAGAACGAGACAAAATACCATTTTAAGAGACATTTTCTTTGATCATTGTTTATATATGTGATTATGTATGAGAGAATGTGTGAGTGAACAAGTGAGAACGAGACAAAATACCATTTTAAGAGACATTTTCTTTGATCATTGTTTATATATGTGGTTATGTATGAGAGAATGTGTGAGTGAACAAGTGAGAACGAGACAAAATACCATTTTAAGAGACATTTTCTTTGATCATTGTTTATATATGTGATTATGTATGAGAGAATGTGTGAGTGAACAAGTGAGAACGAGACAAAATACCATTTTAAGAGACATTTTCTTTGATCATTGTTTATATATGTGGTTATGTATGAGAGAATGTGTGAGTGAACAAGTGAGAACGAGACAAAATACCATTTTAAGAGACATTTTCTTTGATCATTTTTTATATATGATTATGTATGAGAGAATGTGTGAGTGAACAAGTGAGAATGAAACAAAATAATATTTTAAAAGACATTGTCCTTAATTGTAAAATTTTGTCATCACCTTGAAGATCTTGAATTTTCCAACCCTGATGCTTGTATATCGCCTCAAAGAGCCACCCTGCTATGAATGAATAGTGTGTCTCAAATTCATTCCAACAACCCCCAGGTATATGATCCATAATAAAAGAGTCTGCAAAAATGATCTGTTACTTATCAGTCAGTTAAGTGCCGTATGTGATACACGCTTGGGCGATCATGTCTCAAAAGAGACTTGACTGACTAAGCAGAAGATTATCCCGCAGTAGGTTGCCATTGCTTTCTGCGGTAGACTGGTTGCCAACCAAGGCTATAGAACCCAATCTGTCCTGTTATTTGTCCCATAGCTGGAGGGAAGAGACGGATTAAAACCTTTCCCAAGTGTATTTGTGCGTATATGATTGCAACGAATTCAACTGGAATTCGAACTCGGCTCTCCGATTTCTCGTTCCGAGTCGATATCCACTGGACCACAACGCACATCCTAGTTACTTATAACGCCCTTAAAATACCTAATTCGCCTTGTGATTCCTTATCTTTACCCGATCCGCACTATCCAAACTTGACAGAGTTCAAAAGAATTTACCCGGCCTTCTGGGTGATGGATTAGTTTCAGCCCTGTAGCTCATTTTACACAGACGAAATGTCACAATTTGTCTATATTTCTGAAATGAGGTAGTATTTCCAGTATTTACATCAATCGGACTATTGTCCCCATCATTCTTGCCATTTGCACGACGTTTCGGTCGTTGTACGCTTCGGCCTTTTTCAGATGGTAGGAATTTTGAACGGAACCCTTTAATACAATCACTGGCGTATATCGTCGTCATTCCTTGCATAGTAATGCCTCGATTAGAAGTCATGAGTTATCTCCCTCTAACCCTCTAAAGTCACTTGTTCACCGCTACTGTAGCCTGGTACTGAAGGACACATGGCCCAGTGGATATAGACGTTGGTTAGTTCCTGACTTGACTCTTAGAGTTGTGAGTTCAGTGTTAGAGCCAATGTAGTTAAACTAACAGACCGCATCCCGTTCAAAATCATTGATGATGATGACCGTTGGTGCTGCGGTACTTTGACCCAGGACGCTTGGGTGTGTCTTTTTTTTTTTTTTTTTCAAGCAAATGGTTAGCCTAAAGTCTGTGCAGGCCCGAGAAAGATGATCCATTAGTGGTTGTCGTTCACGCTGGATGTAGAATGTTAATGTCGTATCATCAGCAAACAACATGCCTCTGATAAGAACTTTTTGATCCTGTCTCTGAGTCGGGTGAGATTGAAAAGCCTGCCATCAGATCTCGTATGCAGGTAAGTCCCTTCCCATGATGTGCCGAATGCGTACTTCAGAAATAGCGCGAAGATTCCGAAGAGAGTGGGAGCGAGGACACAAGCCTGTTTGACCCTGCTGCAGATTTTGAAGGGCTCCAATATTTTGCTGTTGAACTGCACAGTTCCCTGCATGTTGTTATGGAAGGAGTGCAGCTTTGATTGGCTGTCAATCTTAGACAGGATTCTGAAGAGGCCCTCCCTACTAACAAGGTCGAATGCCTTGGTCAGATCGATGAAAGCGACGTACAGTGGCATCTGCTGTTCTCCGCACTTCTCCTGGAGTTGACGGAGCGAGAACATGTCTACTGTGGGTCTTTCTGATCGAAAGCCTAACTGCGACTCTGGGTAAACATGTACGGAAAGTTTCTGCAGACGAAACAAGACTCTGCCAACCACTCAGAGGTTGAAATAGTGTCCCACCCATCTCTCCATCTGTTTTCTTTTGTCTGTGATGACTTCCCCAGTGGTGGATTTAAGGTGAGCTGTCTTGTTCTGCACTCGACCCATTGCTGTCTTGATGCCATCATACATTGCTATGATATTCCCTGTGATTACTGCTGTCTGGAATTTTATCACTGAGCTCTGTTCAGTACTTGTTGGAGCAGCGTCTGGAAGTCTGCTAAGCTTTGCTCCAGGCAGCCATAAGGATCTGCAGCTTTCTCTCGTTGGGTGACCGCTTGTATTCCCCAACGACGGGAGTCATCTCGGTAAACTTTGACACAAAAAACAAGGCATGTGACTTCCAGGTTTTTCTCCCAAAAATGGCCAAGGCAGTGCAGTGCAGTTCAGTGCATGGTATCCCATAAAGTTGCCCACTTCTTTGTGGCAGTGTCCCCGGTTTGTGAGGTTTTCAGTTCGCTCTCACATCTCTCAATAAACAACTCCACAAAGTTTAGTTGTCTAATCTTGCTGACATCAATGCAAAGAGTCCCTTGCTTTTTGCCATGATGTAATCTCTCCGGATGGAGCTTGATCTTGCAACAAAGTAGGAATTTGTCTGTGTCACAGTCCACGCTGGGAAAGAACGAGTGTGAAGAACATGCTTAATGGCCGTTCGTCTTACAAGGATTAAATCCAACTGGTGCTAGTGCCCTGAGCGTGGGTGTCGCCAAGAGACCTTGTGCTGGGGCTTTGAAGAAGGTGGTTATGCACAGGTTGTGGTATGTGTATAACTCGAGTAGTCTCTGGCCATTGTTGTTCATCTTGCCGACCCCAAACTGTCCAAGGAACGAGATCCATGAGTAGCGATCGGCACCCACTCTGGCATTGAAATCGCCCAGGAAAACAAGCTCTTCCTTGCTTGGGATGCTGCTGATAATGGCTGCAAGCTTGTCGTAGAACTCGGTGTCCGGTATGGCAGAAAGTGTCAGGGCATACAAGCTGATGAGGGTAACGGCACCTGCTGTGGTGTTGAGGCGGAGAGTGAGAAGTCACTCTGAACTGTTACTACCTGGTTCTGCCATATTCAGGACGCTGTTCCTAGCTGCGAATCGCACACATTGTTGGCGAGGTTCGTTCGAGCTGTTTCCCTGACAGAAGAACGTGTAGTCCCTCTCTTTGAATGATCCAGAGTCTGTCAGATGTGTTTCCTCCAGTGTCCACATGAAGCCTCTTGAGCTTGCTATTGACAACTGCAGTTTTTTCTGGAGTCACTAATATCCTGGAGGTTTTCAGATTGGCCGGTCAGCATAGTTGGGACGTTCAACGTTTCAGATCTCAAGGGAAATCATCTCTAAAACTGGGCTGTTGAAACATCCGGACTATATATATATATATATATATTTTAAAATTTAATCTAAAAGGAAAAGCAGGAAGGTAAATCCCAAAGACCCGATCCTAATTAATATTAATATTTTAATATTAAAAAATGATCCAGGTGGAGGGCTCAATGTAATTAATATTTAAATTACAGAGCCAGTTATAAAATAAAATAAATTCCTTTCCTTTTTTTTCCTTTTCTTTCCATTTTGTTTAGCCCCCCTCTTCCCTGTCAAACACCACTTCCTGTTTCCTCCTTCACTTCCCCTTCCCCTTTTTAGAGCTAGACAAAGCCAAATTTTTAAATCTTTTTACTTACAACTCAATCTAAAAGTAGACATGGATTGGTATCTACTTATTAATCCCACCCATCTAGGTTTTTCTGTGACGTAAATTTTTGAACTTCCGCCGGTAATATTTTATTTTGAGTATTGAAAGTTACCGATGAATTGTGAAATCAATCTCTCTTAGGCATTTCATGTTTTTGAACTTCGAAATTTATTTTATATATATATATATATATATATATATATATATATATATATATATATATATATATATAAATATTGTCTTACGTCTTATATATATAAATATTATCTTACGTCTATGGTACGACTTGGAGTTTCATGCGTAATGCGTTATGCACTCATCAGGTGCATACTTTAAACTGACAGATTCATAGATTTGAATTTAAGTTCACTCGATATTCATGGGAATTAAATCTTATAAGCTTAAGTTACTGATTTTTTAATAACAAGATTAAAAATTTAAATATTCTACGGTTACAGGTTGATAAAAATTTAAAATTAAAACTTAAAATTAAAATTAAAATTAAAATAAAACTAAAAAATGCAGGAAGAAGAAATCAAAGTGGTGTAAATCAAATCTATTAAACCTTCAGTTTGAAATATGCACCTGATGATTGCATAAGGCATGGAACTCCGAGTCGTACGACGTTGGACAATATATATATATTTATGAATATATATATACAATATAGCTCTGTTCATACATTGAGCACTGTTTTATTAACACCTGAATAATGATATACCTATGTGTACCCTACTCATATGTATATTTATTCATTTACGTCACAATATATTATTATTACTTTTTTTTATAATCATATCGCCCCAAGCAAGGCATTTTACTACCACTGTTTTGCAGGGGGTTACATAGGAGGAAAGTTATGAGGAAGAGTGACAGGTTATAGTGGGTGTCAGGAAATGAGTGGGTGTCAGGAAAGAGAAGTATGAGAATACTGATGAGAGTAGAGTGGACGGAGAAAGGAGCATGAGAGAGAGGATGCAGGTTAGTGAGATAGGAGATGACTATTAACTTACATTTGAATTCCTGGAGATTTTAGCTGTCGGGGAAGCAAGTAAATAGAAAGGAAATCCACAGGCGGGAAGTGCGAGAAAAGGAGCTGATGGATTAGAATTTACGTTTACAATTTATTGGTTTCAAAGTAAAAGGGTGGGACCTAATTGCTAATCTTGTGGCTCGAGTAAATTCAAATGTAGGGAGCACCGGTGAGCTAAGTTCATCGGAGAAGAATAACTTGAGAGTTATTCTTAGTGATGACCCATATCTGAGCAGACGCTGCGTTTATTAATTCAAAATGTCTATTTTCTGAATATTCAAGAAATATTCTTAAAGAAGAATATGCATCCTACGTCAGGATTCAAAAGTTCGTCCCCTTCGGTAGCAGAAACCGTAGTTACGTCCGACATGATTTATGCCGCCTCGACCACGAAGGGCGGCGATGATCAAGCAAAATAGAAGTACATTTTTCTCAAATATTCTGGCCGAAAATAGATATACCGTTTAATAAATGTACGGACTGTCTCTTCTGCAATGTATATATATATATATATATATATATATATATATATATATTTACATTGAGGATGATTTTATTTTATTTTATTTATTTATTTATTTATTTTTTGCGCGGGGAGTAATTTGAGTTCGCAATTTCCTCACTTCGTGCCTGACGAAACCTAACGTTTGAAACCCGGGTAGCTTGGTGTTAATTTATCATTTAGTGAATATATATATATATATAACCAAGTATGGGTGGAATAATATTCCCCATCCAAAGAAACACTATTTTTAAAAAAAGTGCTCAATACAAAGTAGAGCTAATAATAATAATAATATTTATTAATAAATTATAACATTGATATGTTATAATATCACTACAAAAGCAGCTATTTTGTTTCGACACTTTTTGTGTCTTTTCAAGTGATGTTGTTATTTCAAATGAATGGCTTTAAAAGGTTAAGAACAAGCAAGACCCCTTTCATCAGGGAGGCATTGCTTGTTCTTAACCTTTTAAAGCCATTCATTTGAAATAACAACATCACTTGAAAAGACACAAAAAGTGTCGAAACAAAATAGCTACTTTTGTAGTGATATTATAACATATCAATGTTATAATTTATTAATAAATATTATTATTATTATTTATATATATATATATATGTGTGTGTGTGTGTGTGTGTGTGTGTGTGTGTGTGTGTGTGTGTGTGTGTTTTAAATGATATGTTTTTATTACTTCAAGCTATATTATAGTGGATATTCGTATAGGCAGGCCGATAGACGTAATACACCCTGTTTAAAATTAAAATAAAAAATCTATTTCAAATACGATTATCTACAAACGTTTGAAGTAATGATAATTATATATATATATAAAATCGCTTAATTTGAAGATAAAAAATTAGAGGGAAAATAGATTTAAGAACGGGAAATAATAATATAATTTAATTATATTGCAAATGAAAAGGGATAAAGCGACTATTTAAAGGAAATTTAATTTTAGATTAATCATTAGCAAATTCGATTAAATTTAAAACTATTATAGCATTAATACCAAAATAAACAGCTTAAGCATATTCTTCTTCTATGTGCCTTGTCCTTTCAGGACGTAGGCGATCATGGCTTTCCACATCTCCCTGGTGGCTCTTATCACGCTTTCTCCTGTAACATCTCGCAACCCCCGTTCTATCATCCACCTGCTCAGGCCCTCCAAATATGTTATCCGATGCTTTTCCCTGTCTCTTTTCCCTCTATCTGGCCTGTTAGTATCAGGTTCTCCAAGCCCTCCTTCCTCATTGCATGTCCCCGGAACTTTAGTTGTCTCTTCCTGCTCAGTATTAATTTCCTTTTCGTTTCCATCCTTTCCAGCACCTCATCATTGCTCACATGCTCGATCCATATCCACAGCATCCTTCTGTAGAACCACATTTCAGTTGCTTCAAGTTTTTCCTTTATCTTTGATGATATTGTCCAGCATTCACTGCTATATTGAAGAACTGACATCACATAGCAATCCAGTACTCTTTTCTTTGTTTCTAGTGAAATTTTCCTGTCTCTTAATACTTTACTTAGCTTCTGGAACGCGTTCTTCGCCATGACTATTCGTCCTCGGATCTCTGTGTTTCACTTTTGTCATCTGTTAAAACACTTCCCAGGTATTTAAATTTTTGTATCTGCTTGATTTTAGTATCCTCCAAATGTATTTGGCATTTTGGGCTGTTCTTTTTGCTGATGACCATGCATTCGGTTTTCTTGCAGTTTATTTGTAGTCCTTTTTGTCACTCTCTTCTGAAAATCTTGTAGGAGGTCTTGTAGTTTTCTTTTCGTGTCTGCTATCAGCACTGTATCATCTGTGTACTCTATGTTGTTCAAATTGTGGCCTCCAATTACAAATCCTGGCATAGCATCTAGGGCCCTCAGAATAGACTCGCTGTACAAGTTGAATAGATCCGGTGAAAAGACACATCCTTGTGGTACGCCCCTTTCTATCTTTGTGTATCTGCTGAATCGGTTGTCTGTCTGTATTCAAGCAGTTTGCAGCCAGCAGAGATTCTTGATTACTCTTTCCCAGGTATTTCGAGGCTGCTAAGCATCGCCCTCAATTCTTTGTGGCGTATTTTGTCGGACACCAAAAAGAAAACATAGAACTAGAAGGAAAATAGATTGAAGAAATTATAACGTTTTCATCCATAGTTGTATGAACCGGATGAGAACGTTATAATTTCTTGCAATTTAAAAATTGCGCATTCAAAAATTCACTGTCACGTGAGTGTTAAAAAAACACCGTTACGTGAGCGTTCTTAAAACAAACGATAAACGTTAAAATCAGTTATCAAAAATCGCCTGAAGATACCACTCAGGGTAGAAACCTAGGTCGCGTAATAACTCGTTTACAAATGGAAAATATTCAAGAATTCTACAATATAATTGTCTTGAACACATATTAATACAAATGTACACTGGTTTAATTTTATTATGACCAAAAACTAAGTAATTAAACAGTCTTTATATATATATATATATATATATATATATATATATATATATATATATATATATATAGCTGTCCAGTCCGTATACGGCGAGGATAATCACACAAGATCAACTTATGCTTTATATCAAGTGTTATATCAATAGATGTTATCCAGAGGAATAAGATATTTATAAAGGAAAACTCAACACATCATTTGAATTGGTTATAAATTATAATTCATTCCATCTGACCACACAAATCTGTTCCGTTTGGTACAAAAATTTTTACCGGAAAATTTTTTGTTCCAAATAGAACGAATATTGTTTGGTCTGATAAAATGAGCTAATTTAGCTTACAATAATTCATTATAATTTATAACCAATTTAAATGACTTGTTGAGTTTTCATTTATATATATATATATATATATATATATATATATATATATATATATATATATATATATATTGTCATCCGCAGACAGATCTGATTCGCTGTATCACAGCTCATCAGTACGGTTAGACTCCGATTGCTCCTTAACCCAGGCTCGAAATCCGACCGAATTGGCGTCAGTCGGTGACTCTACCCCTGGGCCACGGGGCGTTTGGTGGAAGAAGGTAGTCTTTTTTAGCACATATCATATTACGCGCTCAATAGCTAGAGTGCTCCAATTCATTTTTACTGAATGAGTCATATATATATATATATATATATATATATATATATATATATTAGGTAACGGTATATACTTTTATATATAAAGAACAAATTTGGGAAACATCTATGACAAAGGGTAAAATGTTTTCTTGTGACAGTTTTCTCTCTTCAGGACTTCATCGTGACAGTATTACATATAACAGATTTAATCCGATGAAGTCATGAATGTGCGTTGTGGTGCTTTGGATATCGACTGAGAACGACAAATCGGGGGTGGGGTGGCCGAGTTCAAATTCCAGTTGAATTCCTTGCATTCACTTACGCCCAAATACCCTTAGGAAATGCATTAATCCGTCTCTTCCCTCTAGTTATTGGATAAATAATAGGACAGATTTAGTTCTGTAGCCTTGGCTGGCAACCAGTCTACCGTAGAAAGCCATGGCAACCTACTGCGAGATAATCTTCTGCCCAGTCAGCCATGTCTCTTTCGACACATGATTGCCCAAAGCGTGTATCACTTAACTGTCTGTCTGAAGTCCTGAAAGACGAAACACGTGACAAGTAAACATTTTCGACTTTGTCATAAAATTTCCCATGTACATTCAATGTCCTACACACAGATATACACCCTTGCCTATATATATATATATGTGTGTGTTTGTGTGTGTGTGTGTGTGTAGAATGCGAATCTATATATATATATATATATAAATTCCGATTCGTACTCTACACAGATATAGACCCTTGCATATATATATATATATATATATATATATGTGGCCCCAATATAACCATAAGTGCCCTACTGCCATTGACTGCCACTTCCACCAGGACCATCACTGCCACCGACACCACCACCCTATCTTGCAATGGCGCCTTACATCAGAACACATAGACAAGGACGCTTAGTAACCCACCAAAGGCCCCAGAACCCCTAAAATGACTTCTTTTATGTTGCCGCCAGAAAGCGACTTTCAATTTTTGACCCCCTTTTTTTTTCAACCCCTATCCCTACCTTGTCAAAACTCAACCGCTCTTTCTATATAAGGGCTTTCTGGGCATTTTTATATCTCCATGCATCCAAATTTCTAGCCATGTAAAACTTTTTAGTATAATACACATCTCCATTTCTTGCTGACATTTTTTATTCCTTTCTTTCTCTATCTTCCTTTCTTTCCTTGTTTCTGTCTTTCTTTCTCATTGGCTGTGCCCCCCCTGTTGCATTTTAAAGGGGGGATGTTTTTGCTTCTATTCATTTATGCCGAAAACGTAGTAATTTTCGTATTTATATGTTTAATAAGTTACTTATATCTATCAATCTATCTATCCACTTTTCTTTTGCAATCTCCACCGTTTGAGTTGGTGTTGAATGCGATGATTGAAAAACCCACCGTCCATCTTTTAACTCCAGTGCTCACACCTCCTTTTGCAACGTTTATCACCTCTACAGGTACGTAGACCAGATGTATTTTCATTATCCAATGCGTCTTTAATATTCTTTCTCTTTTGCTTGCGTCCTACCAAAATAAGCATGCTCATGTAGCGACACACACACACACACACACACACACATATATATATATATATATATATATATATATATATATATATACTTACTCGCAATAACAGATTGTGTTTACACACATACATACACACACACACACACACACACACACACACACACACACACACACACACACACAAAGAACAAGTACACTCCTTCATCGGGAGTCAAATACACATCAACACAAGAGTACTTTTAAATCATTAATGCATTATTTAGCATGCAGTTGGCTTATTCTTTCTTCTTTGTAAACTTTCTTACTTTTTTCTTTCTTTCTTTTTTTCTTTCTTTCTTTCTTTCAGTTTTTCTTTTTCTTTCTCCCTGCGTTTTCTTTCTTTCTCTCAGTTTTTCTTTCTTTCTGTTCGTTTTCTTTTTCTCAGTCTTTCTTTCTTTCTTTCTTTCTTTCTTTTTCTTTCTCCCTGCGTTTTTTCTTTTCTCTCAGTTTTTCCTTCTTTCTTTCTGCATATTTTTTATTTCTTTCTTTTTCAGGTTTTTATCAATCTTACAAAAGAGAACCTTTCATTTACATCTTTCTTTCTTTCTTTCTTTCGCTCTTTCAAATGAATTTTGTCTCTCAGTCTTAATAGAATCATTTAACATTGTTCTTTCTTTCTTTCTTTCTTTCGTTCATTTATTGTTTTTTTTTAAAAACGTTTTTACTTTTTCGAGAGTCGAAAATATTAATGCTAAAATATTTGAACAAATATACTCAGTACATTTCTGTTCATGCCGCTTTCTATGACATTATTGAATATTGCCAACACACCAATATTGTTCATCACTCCACGAATTATTCTAATATCCTCGTATTTGTTGTGTTGATTAATATCTTTCGCTGACACATTTTGTGTCCATCTTGGTGCTGACTGAAAATTCTAGTATCAAGTCTTTTATATTTACTCGTCGATTTACTCGGCCAAGTATCTACATAATGGATATTTCAATCGCTATTACCCGACTGGGGCCGCTCTCAGTATGTATCAGAGGCGGGTCCAGAATTTGAAGCAAGGTGGGGTCCAAAATGAGAAAAAAATTCCTATTCCATTTGAGTCAGGGCTTTTCAGCACCGGAAGTGACATAAGTTATGAAACTAAAAAAAGAAAAAAGTATCAAAAAGAATAAATAAACATTCTAAAATGACAAAAAAAAATCCGGGGCAATTCCGCAACGGAATTTACATAAGTTAAGAAATCTATAGAAATAGGAAGAAAAGAAAAATGGACCTAAGAAAATTAAATAAAAATTCCAAAATAAAAAAAATGAACATCCTATTATATTTGAGTCAGGGTTCTTTAGCACCGGAAGGAACTTGAGTTAAGAAATCTAAAAAAAAGAAAAAAAAGAAAATAGAAAAATGGACCTAAAAAATAAATAACAATTCAAAAATAAAAAATTAAAATCCTATTACATTTGAGTCAGGGTTCTTCAGCACCGGAAGCAATATAAGCTGATAAATCTAAAGAAACGAAAAGAAAAGAGAAAATGGACCTAAAAAATAAATAAAAATTCCAAAAGAAAAATAATAGAAATGATATTACATTTGAGACACAGCTCTTCAGCACCGAAGGAACTTGAGTTAAGAAATCTAAAGAAACGAGAAAAAAAAAAAAAAAAAAAAAGAGAGAAAAATGGACCTAAAAATTAAATAAAAATCCTCTTACATTTGAATCAGAGTCCTTCAGCGCCGGAAAGAAACTTGAGCTGATAAATCTAAAGAAACAAAAAGAAAAAAGTAAAATGGACCCAAAAAATAAATAAAAATTCCAAAAGAAAAAAAAATCTTATTACATTTGAGTCAGGGTTCTTTAGCACCGGAAGGAATAAGAGTCAAGAAATCTAAAGAAACGAAAAAAAAAAAAAGAAAAGCAAAGAAAAGAAAACAGAAAAATGGACCTAAAAAATAAAAAATTCCATAATAAAAAAATAAAAAATCCTATTACATTGGAGACAGGGTTCTTCAGCACCGAAATTTACATAAGTTACGAAATCTAGAGAAACATGAAGAAAAAAAATGAACCTAAAAAATAAATAAGTAAATAAATAGATAAAAATTGATAAAAAATCCTTTGAGTCATGGTTCTTTACCAACGAAGGAACTTGAGTTAAGTAATCTAAAGAAACAAAAAGAAAAGATAAAAACACGGACCAAAAGAAATAAATAAATAAATTTCAAAATAAAAAAAAAGAAATTGCATTTGAGTCAGGCCTCTTAAGCAGCGGAAGTGACACGAGTTAAAAATTCTAAAGAAACAAATATAAAAAAAAGAGAAAAATGGAGATAAAAAAATAAATAAAAATTTCAAAATAAAAAAAAAGAAATTGCATTTAGTCAGGCCTCTTCAGCACCGGAAGTGACACGGGTTGAAAATTTTAAAGAAACAAAATGTAAAGGCAAAAAAAAATATGAACCAAAAACAATAAATAAAAATTTCGAAATTAAAATTTATTTTACATTTGAGTCAGGGCTTTTTAAAAAGATTTTACTGATGTTAATTCACAAATGAAATAACCTATTTTGTTTTTAATTTCTAAATAAAATATAATTTTTAATAAAATTATAATTCTTCCGGTTAAGGTTAATTTCTAAAAAGTTAGGATCTGTTTAATTAAGTAGAAATTGATAATACTGCCTATTGTCTTGTTTACAAGACAATAGGCAGTATTTCGCTGAAAATACAGCATGGCATAAAAGAAAATGACACGAAACTTAATAAAAACAAAGTTTTATCGTCAAAACGTTTATGTTATTATTAAGGTAAAGAGTAGGTACCTCCACTAAATCGATAAAAATAATTTAATAAAACAGCATAGTATGAATAAAATGGCCCTAAACTTAATAAAAACGAAATTTTTCCATCAAGATGTTTATACTAGGAGGAAAGATCAAAATAATTTTTAACTGTTTTTAAGAATTTTTCAATCTTCTAACACTCGAAATTTTGGCAGAAAATCTTGTTTTGATTTGAGTTAGCGGATGACCAAAACTTTATGAATGTTTACAAAGGAAAACGTAATACATCACTCACTTTTTTCCTGTGACAAACAAATTTGGAAATTCTCGCAAAAGTTAAATAATTGTCTGGTATTTATGAAACTTTCATTACTCATTCACAAATGAATGAAATTATTTTTGGAATTATTATTTTTTAAAAATCTTGTTAAAAATTCTTTTTTTTTACCTCTGTTACCCACCTCCATGGAAATCCATTAAATTTTAATAAATTTTACTTTGTTGCGGTCTATGATTTTATTAGTTAAATGCAGAACTCATTGGGGAATGTAAATCAACCTTTTTTTTTAATTTGGCCTCTATATCTGAAAATCTGTTCTAAAGAGTAAAATAAAAACTGTAATAGAACACTGGTATTATTTAATTTGATAAGCTTTTAATTGCTTGAATAAATAATAAAAATTAAGGACATTATAGTCTGAAGAAAAAAAATTTCGATTGATAATGAAATTTTAAAATAACCGTTTTCCTTTTTTTTTAATTATAATAATTTATAAAGTTTTAAAAATGTTTTTAAAATACGTCAAAGGCTCGTTGCGGTTAGATTTTTAAGCTAACAATGGAGGATTTTATTGTCTATCGAAAATTGAAATGTTTGGCCTTAATATTTTTAAAATAATTTTAATTTTATTTTGTGCGTGCATTTGTATTTTTTGTATGGTAATTTCTATGTGCAAATTAAAAGATCAGAGTTTCCTCCCTTACCCGAAAAGAAATTGTACATTTTTTCACTTATGAAAGCCATACACTTTTTTTAAATCTCTAATTAGGCACCTGGCAATACGGCGGACAGGTCAAAAAATTCAAATCCGTGATTAAGAAATAGTTTTATTCTAAATTTCACGCTATAAATATGTAATACTTGTATAAATAAGATCAAGTTAACATTAAATTTGCCAATTTTTCAAAAATATTGTGTCATATATGTATATTCTATTTTTGGAAAAATTTTAAATCCGAAAATTAGCTTTTGTTTACGAATGTGTCGATCGCTCAAAAATGGCGCCAAAATTAAAAAATTGGAAAGAAAATCTCAAAGTTTTATATTCCAATCAATATAATTTCTGTTTGAAACAAACCAGAGAGTATTTTGCTTACTGGGAATAGTAAATTTGACCATTTCAATTAAAACTAAAATAAAAGTTTGAAGATGACTTTTTCATTTTTAAAAATTCAGTTTAAAAGTTAGATATCGAAAATGATTGGCGGTACCTAATTAAGAGAAAAGATCAAAATATTTTAATTATTTTTCTTTTTTTTAATCCTTTCTAGCACCTTCGAAATTTTGGTAAAAAATTTTTTTGTTGTTTTTCTTTCGTCAACGGGTGATCAAATATTTGCCAGAATTTACTATAAATAATTTAAACGCAGTTCTTTTTCATGTCAAAAACACATTAATTTGGAAATTCTTGCAGAAATCAAATAATAGTCGGATTTTAATGAACCTTTCAAGACTTATATACAAGTGAATTAAATTATTTTTGCTATTATTATTTTTATAAAATCTTGGTAAAAATATTTTCTTTTTACGTCTGATTTTCACGTAATTTCATGAAATTTCAAGAAATTAAATTCTGTTTCGAAAATTTGTTTTATTAGTTAAATGCAGGACACCTTAGGGAATGTAAATCATCTTTTTTTAACAGCCTTTTTACCGAAAACCTCCTCCAAAGAGTAAAATAAAAATGCAATAAAACTACGCTATTATTTAATTAGATAAACTTTTAATTGCTTTTATAAATGATATATTTTTGATTATAATAATTCATAAAGCTTTTTTTTTAATTCTTCAAAGCCTTGTGGTGGTTGGGTTATTAAGTTATTAAGTCTAGACTACATTTAGTAATCGAAAATTGAAAAAGCTTAATACAATTTTTAGAGCGAGAAGATTTTAAAAATATTTTTTGTGTGTGAGCGTGTGTGTATAGTTACGGTGTTTTTTTTAAGTGTAATATTTCGGAGTAGATAGACTAAACCATCGCCCGGTTCACACTCCACCCACATCTATTGAACAGGTGAAGAGGCTCATCCCTTGTTTCCTGTTTAGGATGCGGTTTCCGGTTTTCTCTTTTCCAATCTTTTCACTGTTTTCCTTATTTTTTTTTTTCAATTGGAGTAGATAGACTAAACTATCGCCCGGTTCACACTCCACCCACATCTATTGAACAGGTGAAGAGGCTCATCCCTTGTTTCCTGTTTAGGATGCGGTTTCCGGTTTTCTCTTTTCCAATCTTTTCACTGTTTTCCTTATTTTTTATTTTTTTTCAATTAGAGGAGATAGACTAAACTATCGCCCGGTTCACACTCCACCCACATCTATTGAACAGGTGAAGAGGCCCATCCCTTGTTTCCTGTTTAGGATGCGGTTTCCGGTTTTCTCTTTTCCAATCTGTTCACTCTTTTCCTTTATTATTCTTTTTTTTCAATTGGAGTAGATAGACTAAACTATCGCCCGGTTCACACTCCACCCACATCTATTGAACAGGTGAAGAGGCATCCCTTGTTTCCTGTTTAGGATGTGGTTTCCGGCTTTCTCTTTTCCATTCTTTTTACCCCTACGTAACCCCCTGCGCATCAGTGGCGTTACCGCCTTGCTCGGAGTGATATGATTAAAAAAAAAAAAAAATTTCGTGTGTGACATTGAAAGGTCACGTATTTCATGGTTTCTTTCTCTTACATAAAAAAATAGAAAATTATGTCAATTCTGGTCAACCATACTAAGTTTATCATCAGTTATTCTACACGTCTGACTGTCCTCATTCACTTCACACGTCAGAAAGATAAAATCTCCGTGATTAAGAAATACTTTTTTAAATGTTATGCCATAAGCACGTAACATTTGTTTCAAATTCGATGAATTTAACTTCAACTTTCCTGATTTTCTAAGAAAAATAACATGTCGCAGATGTAAGTTTTATTTTTGCAAGATATTTAAAGCCGAGAATTAACTTTTGTTTACAAACTTGTTAATCTGTCAAAATGGACAAAAAATGATAACTTTTAAAACTCTGAAAAGCTGAGATTCCAGTCAATTGAATTTCTGCTTAAAATGCACCGAAGTATTTTTTTCTTACTAGAAATAATAAATTTACTCATTTGGTTTTCAATTAAAGCTAATATCAAAGATTTAAAGATTTTTTTTTCATTTTTAAAAATTCACTTTAAAATTTAGATATCGAAAATAAGTGGAAGTACCTACAAGAGAGTAACAGACATCGAGTTGTTTAAATTCATATCAATTTGAGTCTATTGATATTTATCTATCTATGTCTGTCTGTTCATATCTATCTATCTATCTATCTATCTATCTATCTATCTATCTATCTATCTATCTATTCCTATTCCAGTCTGTGCATTTCTATCTATCTATCTATCTATCTATCTATCTATCTATCTATCTATCTATCTATCTATACCTAGTCTGTACATATCTATCTATCTATCTATCTATCTATCTATCTATCTATCTATCTATCTATACTATCTATACCAGTCTGTACATATCTATCTATCTATCTATCTATCTATCTATCTATCTATCTATCTATCTATTCCAGTCTGTACATTCTATCTATCTATCTATCTATCTATCTATCTATCTATCTATCTATACCAGTCTGTACATATCTATCTATCTATCTATCTATCTATCTATCTATCTATCTATCTATCTATCTGTTGTACCAGTCTGTCTATCTATCTATCTATCTATCTATCTATCTATCTATCTATCTATCTATCTCAGTCATTTCATCTATCTGTCTGTCATATCTGTCATATTTTTATATTTATCTCTATATGCGATTATATGTGCCAGTTCTCGTGTTTTCTTTAAGTAAGAAATTATATTGGAAATTTAAAGAATGATATTGAAATATCAAAAAGGTTTTCTGTTTTGCATTTTCTGATTCATGATCCAAATATATTGATTAAAAGTAAAGTTAAATTAAGAAAATCACTCATTTCTCGGATTGTGGCTATGCTATAAACAATTTTAAATGTTAGCTACCTTAAAAAATTTTGTTTTGTTTTTTTTTTATTAAAGAAACATATATTTTGCTGTTTGTTTGCACTTAATTTCTGGAGTGAGACCTAAAGACTTTCCGTACTTCAGTTAAGTGCCATACGTGATACACGCTTAACTTGCTGGGCAGAAGATTTTCCTGCAGTAGCTTGCCATTACTTTCTGCGGTAGACAGTTACCAAGCAAAGCTAGAGAACCTAATCTGCCCTACCATTTAACATGGAGGGACAAGCGGACTCATGCTTTTCCCAAGGTTATTTGAGCGTATGTGAATGCAACGTATTCAACTGGAATTCGAACTCATCTCTTCGATTTCTCGTTCCGAGCCGATATCCACTGCACCACGAAGCAAGTCCGCAAAACACTTATAGGTTTGAGTTTGAGTTTTGTTTAACGGCTTATCAACCTCTGTGGGTCATTTAATGCCAAAAAAGTGGGGTTTTAAGGTATTTGTTTTAATGTTCGGTTGTAGTGAGAAAATTGATCTAGCCAGATTTTGATGAAAAATGTTTATTTTATAAATTAAAGATGTTTTCTAGATTTGTATCCAAAAATGTCTTGCTGGTAATAATTTTGTATTATGGCATTTTTTTAAAAATATATTGGTAATATTTTTCTTTCAAAAAATGTATATTTTTTATAAAAGTTTCTTTTTATGTATATATTTCTATAAAGAGTCTATTGTTGTTCTTTCATAGTTTTTTACCTCAGCTGATACCCTAATAGGTGCTACCAATCCGGGTCAAGTTGAGGGTGTACCTGAGAACAACAGCAATTAAGAGGTGGTTCCATGCTCCTCATAACCTTCCATTCAGAGGCCTTGCTGCCGGATGCAGTTTACCGTCATACCCAGGACCACATTTATAGGTGTGTTTCAGAAACTCGTATGGTAAAATATAGGGACTTGAATTGGAAGTTTTAGGATATTATTTTATCTTGAAACTTAATGATAGTAATGGTTTTAGACAAATAATACAGCTTAGTTGGATAGTTTTGTCATATATTGAGGCCAAAATTATAAATTTAGTGTCCAATTTAATGCCCAGCTCATCTCCGCAAAACAAGTGGGAGGGAGTTTCACACCCCAGCCATCACTACCTTCCTAGTACCAAATATAAGAAATTTTATTTTATAAGTTTAACATACTTCGCTATTTAATTTAATTTTTTTTTAAACAGAAGTGTTGACTGAAAGGATGTCTGCAGGAAAAAATGGCCTTGTCCTTTTTTTCAAGAAATATTCAAGTCATTGTGTTCCCCTATATTCGTTGTAGATACCACAGAAATGTTATTGACGAACTTATTTGTACATTTCGTCTTTGGTATAAGGTGAATCTTTTCAGAGGCAGCATTTTTTTTTCTCTAGTTCTTTTTGTCAGGGAGTGTTGTCTCACCATTTATCAGGCGTAGGTTGGTAAAAATCAAAATAAGCTCTTGTTCACCTGTTGAAAGGCCGTTTATAAAGCATGAGTTAAGAAAATTAGTTGAGTATTCCTCCACATCCTTGTTTTTAAATCGGCTGTCCTTGATTGACATTAGGAACAAATTAACTTTCTTTGATTTTTTTCTCGCTTTTCACGCTATCTAGTGACAAATCGATTGCAATTTGAAAGGCGTATTAAATTGATAAGTTATCTAATTCTTTCGTCTTTAAAAGATTTTCTACTAAATATCGAGATTTTCATAAACATATATTTAACTTCTCCAGTGTCAGAGTTGGAAAGTTTTGTTTTTACGAAAGGGTTGGATTTTTTATTCCTTCTTCTAAAGTAAGTAAAGAGCAAATATTCGCTGAATTCGAATTTTTCTTCTCTCAGTTAAACTTGCACAAATCTTCCTTTGTTGACAAATTTTCCTAGATTAACTTGCGAATATCCATGCATATAGAAACAGAAGAGGTTGAATTTAGTTTTAATAGTACCATGTATGCTCAAGACAATGAGGTTTTGATGGGCAGTCCCCTGGATTCAGAATTAGCCATTTTTCTAGGTGTTTTTTTTTTCATGAAAGCATTTTATTTGAAAAATGCAGAAAACTCCACTTATATTTACGTTACTTTCTTTATACGTTTTCTATTTTCGATTCTATCAATGACGATACGGCTTTTCATGCGTAACCCAATTCATTTCATTCATTCTGCAATTTACTACAGAAGAGAAATGATATTCTAATTTGCTTCTTTTTTGGCGGGGGGGGGGGGCGTATTAGCTGAACGTAGAGATTTCTTATTTGTAACTACTGTTTATCTCAAACCTACGTTCACAGGTTTGTACACTAATTAAAATTCTTTTGTCCTTAAATCCCGTAAGATGAATCTGCCTTACTTCATCAATGATGAATTGTTCTCCTTGTACACTTGTTCAAAAATTGGCGAACACTCACCATATTCTAAATGACAATGCATATCCTACGAATGTCATTAATCGCATGATTGGCCTGCTTCCCTGATAGCTACAATCTCCAAAAGATTAAATGCAATTTCAATTGCCATCTACTATCTCCTTGACAGCGAAGAATCTGTAATGAGATTGATACCGACTTGGCTGACCGCCTGCAGTATCTCTTTCACCGGCGTGACGTGGCTTCCCTGTGCCTCTTCTATAAATACTTTCATGGCTTCTGCTCTGACGAACTTAAATCACTGGTGCCCCCTAGATGTGAATTTGCACGAGATACTAGATTGGCAACTAGGTCCCACCCTTTTACAGTGAAACCGATGAAATGTAACCACAATTTCTACTCCAACAGCCTCGCACTTCCCGCCTGTGGAATTCCCTACCGCATCTTGCTTCCCCGACGGCTACAACCTCCAGGAGTTTAAATGTAGGGTCAATAGACACCTCCTAACACACTAACTCACACCCATTCTCTCCAACTCTCTCCCTATGTACATCCTAACTTGTCTATCACCCTCCTTCTGACATTTCCCATACCCAATCGCTCTATGTAACCCCCTGCGCTATAGTGGCAGTGGAATGCCTTGCTTGGGGTGATACGATTAAAAAAAAAAAATTCTCATTCATCTCTTATCCGTTCTCCAACATTTCCTGTACCTTGTTTTTTCTCTCACTGTAAACCCTTGCGCACCAGTGGAGGGCCTGCTTCCCTGATAGCTACAATCTCTAAAAGTATAAATACAATTTCAATAGCCATCTTCTATCTCCCTGATTCTCATCCATCACTTATCCGTTCTCCAACATTTCCTGTGCCTTGTTTTTCTCTCACTCTAACCCCCTGCACACTCATAATGGTCTTGTTTTGCATGAAGTGAAATGATTATCTAAAAATATCTGTTGCAAGAGAAACTGGAACTGTATATGTACATTCATAACAGCACAATATTTATGGATGATATTGCTCAATGCCACTGATCAAACGTTGTTCTAAATCTTTTTAAACATGATGAACGCGACGGCACACATTTGAACTCAACAGAAAATATATGTGGAAAGTATTCAAAACAAAATTGCAGCAAAACAGCTTTAAGAACCAAAGTGCTGTGGGAGAACGGTAAAGAGGCTAGAACAAAAGGAATCTTGGTTGACCATGCTAACAAGGTGGTTCTTATTATGCTGGCTGCATTCATGCATTAAACCAAATCACTGAGAGAGGCCATTAAAGAGGTGTGGACAAAGGGAATCTCGGTTGACGATGCTAACAAGGTGATCTGTAGTATGCTAGCTGCATTCATTCATTAATCCAAAGCCCCGTGAGAAACCATTAAAGAGTTCTGGACAAAAAGAATCTCATTTGACCATCCTAACAAGGTGATCCTTTGTATGCTGGCTGCATTTATACATTAATCCAAAGCACTGAGAGGGGCCATTGAAAAGGACAGGACAAAAGGAATCTCAGTTGTCCATGCTAACAAGGTGTTTCTTAGTATGCTGGCTGCATTTATGCATTAATCCAAAGCACTGTGAGAGGCCATTAAGGAGGTCTGGAAAAAGGGAATCTCAGTTGACCATGTTAACAAGGTGATTCCTAGTATGCTGGCCGCATTCAAGCATTAATCGAAAGCACTGAGAGGGGCCATTTAAGAAATCTGGACAAAATGAATCTCGGTTGACCTTGCTAAAAAGGTTGTTCTTAGTATGTTGGCTGTATTCATGCATTAATTCAAAGCAGAGAGTGTTGCCATTAAAACGGTCTGGAAAAAAGCAATCTCGATTGAACACGCTAAGTGGTTCTTAGTATGCTGGCTGCATTCATACATTAAACCAAAGCATTGAGAGAGGCGATTAAATAGGTCTGGACAAAGGGAATCTCAGTTGACCATACTAACAAGGTGGTTCTTTATATGGTGGCTGCATTCATTCATCAATCCAAAGCACTGAGAGAGGACATTAAAGAGACCTGGACAAAAAGAATCTCGGTTGACCATGGTAACAAGATGGTTCTTAGTATGCTGGCTGCATTGATGCATTAATCCAAACCACTGAGGGTGGGGGTCTTTAAAGAGACCTGGACAAAAGGAATCTCGGTTGACCATGCTAAGAAGATGGTTCTTAGTATGGTGGCTGCATTCGTGCATTAATCCAAAGCACTGAGAGAGGCCATTAACGAACTCTGGACAAGAGGAATCTCGGCTGACTATGCTAACAAGGTGGTTCTTAGTATGCTGGCTGCATTCATGCATTAATCCACAGCACTGAGAAGGGTCATTTAAGAAATCTGGACAAAAAAAATTCGGAATGACCTTAGTTCTTAATATGTTGGCTGTATTCATGCATTAATCCAAAGCACTGAGAGGGGCCATTACAGTGATTTGGACAAAAGGATTCTCAGTTGACCATGGTAACAAAGTGATTCTTAGTATGCTGGCTGTATTCATGCATTAATCCAAAGCACTGACAGAGGCCATTAAAAAGGTCTGGACAAAAGGAATCTCAGTTGACCATGCTAACAAGGTGGTTCTTAGTATGCTGGCTGAATTCATGCATTAATCCAAAGCACTGAGAGAGGCCATTAAAAAGGTTTGGACAAAAGGAATCTCGATTGACCATGCTAACAAGGTGATGCTTAGTATACTGACCGCATTCAAGCATTAATTAAAAGCAAAAGTGGAAATGCAAATTACTGACCACTGGACTATTTTGGTTGAAATATACTGAGGACGTCTTCAAGTAAAAAAAAAATATGAGTAAAATCGTGTCAACCACTCATAAATTACATCTTATTGACGTGGACATTGGAATCAACGCCTAGCAATGACAGTCTGCTTCATGCTAGGCGTTGTCCACTGTCCTTGATATTGAGCCCTTTAACCTATAAATTACGTACCTCCACTTATTTTTCTATACTTAAATTTAAATTGCAATTTTAAAAATAAATAAGTTATTTTTAAGCTTTAAAATTAGCTTAAAACGCTAAGGGATTAAACTTAGAAATTCCAGTAAGCAGAATACCCTGGTCTATTTGAAACCGAAATTATATTGATCGGAATCAAAAATTTCCTAAATCTATAAAAACGTTTGTAAATTTCAAATTTTTCCGCCATTTTACAGCGATTCTAAACAGAAGCTCCTTCTCGGTTTTAAAAAATCTTACAAAAATAAAATACTCCTTTCCGTCACATTAGTTTTTTTTCAATTTACCGAATTTAAACTTACTTTAAGTTGACTTGAAACAAGAATTACTTGCTTACTGCTTGAAAAATGTTTCAAAAAGCATTTCTCAATTACAGTAGCCTTGTTATCACAGCTGTCAACACATTATCAGCAACTGACAACTGATGATTTACAGTATCCGGCCAAAAGCATGGAAGACGAATTTGATATAAATCTTATTCAGACAATCCGTTTTTTTTAACTGTTAAAATTTAAAATTTAACACAGTTTTCAGCAATTATCCAATATTTTATGGAATTTTAGTTAGTTTATCTTTGTAGGCTTACGTTTGAAGATGTTTTATGACAAATAAAAATTAAAATAATAATTTAATGTTATGGCATTTACTAATTTTTATTTTTAATACCTATTTTTCATATTCTTTTTAGGTAACTCCAGAAATTGTGAATTTCACAATTATTTTTTTTAACAAAATTTGAAAATCAGGAATTAAAATGTAAAAGTTGCTTTAAATGTTTAAGGAATGACTTGCAAAACATGCTGTTGAATTTTATAAACGTCTTGAAGAGACTTGAATCAGAATCAAAGTGCGGTTTCTGTTGTTTTCCATGCAAGGGGAATAATCCAAAACACTTGTTAACTTCTAAAATAAATACGACCCCTATGGAAATTTGTTATGACCCATATGGAACATCGTACTTAAATGAACGTATATATTTACATTAAAAAACATTTTTTTAAATTATTTTGAATATATATTTGGTCATTTTTTTATTAAACTTTTAAATTTTCAATAGGCAATATAATCATCAATTCTTAACTAAAAAAAAGAAAGGATGACAGTTCTTTAAAGGATTTTAAAAATATTTTAAAATCTTTATGAATTATTATAATAACAATAAAAAATGAAAATTCTCTTAAAATTTTATTAGTAATCAAATGTTTTTTCTTAAGACTATAATATTTTTAATTATTATAATTTTTTCCAGCAATTTTATTGCAATTTCATTTTACTCTTCGGGGCAGATTTTCAGATAGTGCCAAAAAATTTAGAAAAAAAATATTGATGATTTCTATTCCCCGATGAGTTTTGCGTTTAACTAATAAAAACATATTTTGCAGCCAATTAAAATTTATTAAACTTTCATGAATTTACGTGGATTTTTTTCATTCAATATTTAAAAAAAAAATTTCAAAAATAATTTCATTTGTGAATGAGTACTGAAATTTCATTAAAATCCGACAATTATTCGATTTTTGCGAGAATTTCAAAAGTATTGTGTTTGTCAACGAAAAAGGGAGTTACGTAAAAATTACGTGATCAATTGTAAACAGTCGTAACATTTTCTGCAACGCTAACTCAGATCAAAACAAAATTTTCTGCCAAAATTTCGAACATGTTAAAATGGATTAAAAAATTTTAAAAAATAAATTAAAATTACTTTGATCTTTCGCTTGAATAATATTATAAACATTTTGATGGAAAAAGTTCGTTTAATCAAGTTTTGGACCGTTTAATTCATACTATGCTGGGGTTTTGTTTTGTTGTTTTTTTGGCGATGTAATGGAGGTACCTACTATAAATATAGCCATTAGTAAAACTGTATCATATATATATATATATATATATATATATATAATTAAATAAAATAGACATATCATGTCTATTAATTTTTAGAATAATCCGTTTTAGTTCTCTAATAATCTTCTTGATGTTGAGTTGAGGAAGGCTCCGTAGTTCTTGTTAACCCAAGTTCTTTCGATCTCCTCCGAGATCATCCTCAGGGGTGAACTGCAAAGATAAATTTAATGTAATTGTAATCGTTGTGATGCTGTTTTTTTGTAAACACGCGTTTTTGTCAATGCTCTCTGTTGCAGTTATTTTAAAATTAATCGTTGTGGTTACAATATTTTGTAAACAAGCGTTCCCGATGCAAGATGGATAACGAGAAATGCCAAATTGCAAAAGGATTTTGAATGTTACTCAACTCAAATGCCTTTTAAAACATTGCTACAATATTCGTAATAAATTTTGTTAGGTGTTGGTTGCTTGTTTTTGATAAAGAGGGCCTCGAGAATTTGAAGATTTTATTATTTTTGTGATGTAATATATTGGTTTTGTCAGCAAGTATTTCCTGTTTTGTGAAGGTTGACAGAATGTGTCTTTAATTGTTGTGCGATAGAACTTTTATCTAACAAATGGAGTATAAGACATCTTGTTAATGTTGTCGTCGAGTCAACATATGTACGTTTTTTAGTCAAAGATACAATCTCTCAGAGGACTTTTAAACTGGTATACAATGTTGTTCTTTTGGAAAACACTAGTTGATGGAGAAGAGTTATTGCGTATGATTATATTGCTACTGTTAAATTTAATATAGTATATAATCAGTTTTATTTTCTTTACTGGAATTAGTGTGTAATATATTAATACTCATGACATTTTTAAGAATGTTTCATCTTGCTTATATGAACTTTTCTCTTTGTATTGGTGTAAGATTGGTTGGTTGTTTTGTTTTTATGGCATATCAACTTCGGCGGATCATTTATTGCCAACTAAATTTTATTTATTTATTGCTGGTAAAACTTTTTTCTTTCAATAATTTATTGTTGTTTTTATATAAGTTTTTGTGTCTAGTAATACGTTTTTCTTTTCGAGCATCAAAATTCATTGAGATTTTTTTAAGGGCAGGATCCCCAAGTCCTACTCTTGTTATTTAACCCATAACTTGAGGGAAGGGACAGATTAATACCTTTCCCAAGGGTACCAGTGCTTAAGTGAATGCAGGGTATTCAACTGGAATTCGAACTCGGTTCACCGATTTCTCTTTCCAAGCCGATATCCTCTGCACCAAAACGCACATCCGGCACTAATCACTTACATCACCTGGTATTCACAAGCGGCCACCCATCTAAGTACTAACTAGGCTCAACGTTGCTTAACATCGGTGATCGAGCGAGAACCTGTGTATTCAACATGATATGGCCGTCAGCATTGGTGTAAGTAACCCACCGCTAAAGTTTGTGAAAGTAATTTCATACACCTTTCATATATGATAGGTTTTAACGTATGCTATAAAGTTAGGTTAAAGTTCTCAATATTATGTATCTAGCCTATATAAATATTAAAGTGGACATTGAAGTCAACAGAAAGCGGCGACAGTTTTATGCTTATACAAAACTGCCATATGTGTTGTCTTTTTGCTTGTCTATTTATATACTAGCAGTATAGCCCGGCGTTGCTCGGGTGTAATGAAAGCTTTAAAACTAATCTATGGTTCTGGAGCTCAGACTCAACCGAAAGAATATTTGTGTGAAGTTTGGTGAGAATCGGATAAAAATTGTGGATTTGTATAAAGGACATACACACAGATAAACAGACACACATGCAAACATCTTACCTTGTATATATATATATATATTATCGATTTCCTGCATTATTGTAAGAACTGCAACCTTGAAACTTCTGAATATCGTTTCTTATGTCTTTGTCTATGAGTGTATCAAATTTGATTAAAATCGGACCACTCCTTCTATAACCCGATTTTTTCGATTATCGATTTTCGATATTTATCGTGAGTACCTCGGCACAAAACCTAGCTAAGAACACTCACAGACGCTTATAGTATAACTGTGTAAATTTTCAAGAAATTCGGTTCAGCCGTTTTGGAGACACACACGCACAGACACAGACACACACACACAAAGTTCCATTTATAAATAAGTTTAGATATACAGTACCGGCCATAATTATTAGGCAACCCAAGTGTTTTAAAAAATATGTATTTCTTTCTATTTTTAGATTTTATTGCCAAATAAATAATTGTAAATGAAAATAGTGCATGTATTTAGGCAGCGTTTTTTCATTGATGCACGCTTAATTCAATAATAATATAGACAAGTTCTGTCTATTTATTTTATGTAAATTCTTTTCCTATCGTCTGATGAGCTTAATCGTATTATCGTTGAAAAAAATAGAAAATCACAATACGGATACATGTTTTGCAATCCTTTCTGAGTTTTCGGCTTACATGAGCCATTATCAAAGATGGCAATTATATTAAGTGTAATAAACAGTTCGCGGATGAACAATAGTAGTAGTCGTCTATTTTGTTTGCATATATATATATATATATATATATATATATATGTGTGTGTGTGTGTGTGTGTGTGTGTGTGTGTGTGTGTGTGTGTGTGTGAGAGAGAGAGAGAGAGAGAGAAGGGGAGAGAAAGAAAACGGGTAAATATTTTGTCTTTTTTAAATAATTCCCAACAAAAAAAATTACACAGGAAATACCATTTCAGTGTAATACAGACGGACATAGATAGATAGATAGATAGATAGATAGATAGATAGATAGATAGATAGATAGATAGATAGATAGATATGAACAAGCCAATCTGATCATATCTCGTTTGATAAATAGATATGTAAAAGTAAACTTTTAAAAATAGGAACAAACTGTAAACGACGAACGATGGAAACAGGAAAATATATATAGACAGATGGAAATAAATCATGATAGTATCTATCATGATAGAGCGAAAAAATCAGGCGTATTCCTTTCATTCACTTACGCACATATACCTTTGGAAAGGTATTAATCCGTCTCTTCACTTCAGTTATGGGTTAAATAATAGAACAGATTGGGTTCTATAGCCTTGGCTGGTAGCCAGTCTACCATAGAAAGCAACGGCAACCTACAGCGGCATAATCATCTGCCCAGTGAGTCATGTCTCTTTCGAGTTATGATCGCCCAAAGCGTGTATCACGTATGGCACTTAACTGACAGAATGAATTGTTGGAAAGACAATTAAAGCTTCTATTAGTCATAAAGTTGGGAATCAGTTTTCTATTGTCATGAAGTAATAAACTAATCCCCCACTAATTACTACTTATTAATATAATAACATAATTCACCAGTCTACTGCGGAAAGCAATGGCAGTCTACTGTGGGATAATCTTCTGCCCAGTCAGTCATGTCTCGAAAGAGAGATGATCGCTCAAGGCGTCTATCACGTATGGCACTTAACTGAATGTCCGGAAAGTTCATGACTATTTTTTGTCGGACATTTTCCAACACATTAGAATACGTCAAAACTATTAACAGATAGGTTTACATTTCCGCTCAGATCATCCTTCACATTATCGATAAACTTTAAAATAGCTTAATTCCTGCCAATTTTGCATCCTATGAAAATGGAAGATAATAAGATGTGTTTTAAATACTTGATGTTTTCTTTATTCACGTAAAGGCATAAATGTTTCGTAAGCAACAAAAAAGATGTGTGCTATTTACTGTGAAGGTGCTTTAGCTGACAGAATTGTATGAAACTGGTTCGCTAAGTTTAGAATTGGTATTGATGAAGAATGCTCAGGCAGACCCCCGCCTACTACAGATGACAACCAAATCAAGACCTTGATTGAGAATAACCCTCATTATGCAACACGGGAATTCAAAGAAACACTAAATTTATCAAAATCCACCATCCATGAGCACTTAGTAAAGCTTGAATACCGAAATTGCTACGATGTCTGGGTACCATATGAAATAAGTGAAAACAATCTGTTGGATCTCATTTCTAATTGTGAGTTACTGCATAAAAGCAATGAAAATTCACACATTTCGAAGCAAATTGTGGTGAAAGAAATGGATCGTCTACAGCAATGTTTTGTGAAAATCTTTCTGGTTAGGCAACATGAGCCAACTTTCACCACACCAAAAATAGGTCTTCATCCTAAATTGGTTATTTTGATAAAATTCGAAAGGATTCCTGTGCTAAAAATTTCTGCCAAGTAACCAGTCAATTGATTTTGAAAAGTACTTCTCTCAACTGGACAAATTATAAACAGCAATTCAAGAAGAAATCCTAGAATTGCCGATCAGGGAAGGTACTGTTTTCTATCTAGATAATGCCAGACCTTACGTTTCTTTAGCGTCCCAGGGAAAAATTGTTGCATCTTAGCTGAGATGCGTCACCTCACCCGGCATACTCACCAGACATTGCTCTTTCAGATTTTCATTTATTCAGGCCCTTGAAAAATAATGTCAATGGTAAAAATATTCATTCTTTCAATGACATAAACGTAGCAGCTTAATGAGTTCTTTGCCAAAAAAGCCCACCGAAATTCTGTGAAAACGAAATCTTTAAGTTGAGGGAAAATGGAGAAAGGTTGTGAAACAAAATTACTTAAATTTAGTTGAATAAATATTTAATAGTATTTTTTATTTAAAATTGGCGCAACAGAATATATATATATATATATATATATTAATTTGGTCATTCGGGGCAAGATTCGAACCTGTGACCATTAACAACATAGGAAAAATTATCAATTGACCTGATGCATCTTAGACTACTCGACTATGAATGATTCCACAGTCTTAACGAAACCAAATCAAGCTTTATAAACCTGCAATTTTTCTATTTCTTGTAAATAATCATCTCTGCTCTGAAATGTATGATAATGTAAACAGATGTAAGTAGACAATGTTGCGGAAAGTTCTGAAGATTAACGAAATGGGATTAAAAACCGACACATATAATTTATTCTTTTAGATATTCTATGTTTAATTAAACACTATACTTATATATATAACAATATCGGCCTGAATATTTAATCTATCTAAGATGCATCAGATCAGTTGGTGGCTTCCCCTATGTTGTTAGGAATCGCAGGTTCGAATCCTGCTGAATGATACACCTTTTTCTTACAAAATTTCTCATTAATATTCAGGCCGGTAGACTTATATATATTATATATCTATAAATATACAGTTTAATTAAAATCTGAATATCTATTCAAATACGAATATCGATTAAAAATAATGTTCAAACAAATGATTTAAATATGTCCAAGAATTTAAATGCAATGTCAGTTGCCATCACTTATCTTCATCATTCGCATCCTTTCCCTGACAAACGTTGTATCATATTCTTCTTTTCTTTTCATTCTACTCTCATGCAGCTCTCTTCACACCAATATTCTCATCCTTCTTTTACCCATTCTCTGTCACCCCCTGTAATTTGTTCCTCTTTCACTTCACTTACCTCCCATGTAACTCCCTGCACACCAGTGGCATTTCTACCTTGCTTGGGGGGGGGGGGAATTATTTAAAAACAAAAAATGTTGGTTGTTAATTCCATTTCATTAGTCTCCGGAACTGTCCGTAATATACCTGACATCTACGCATCGTTCATTCAGCAATGAATTAGAACACTCTCAGCTATTGGGCTTGTATAATGATGATATACACGCTAAAAAGTTTGCCTTCTTCTACCGAGCGCCCGTAGCTCAGACGTAGAATCGCCAATTGACGCCAATTTAATCGGGTTTGAATTCTGGGTAAAAGGCAATCGGCTGTCTAACCGTACTGATGAGCTATGATACAGCGAAACAGATTTGCCTGCGGATGACTATATACATATATATATATATATATATATATAGTCATACATAAACAGGCGTTATATGGGATTTCCCACTCCCTAAAAACTCATTTCGCCTTATTTAGTGATGTACCAGAAATAGCAATGAGAAAGAAATATCAAGAGAGTTTTGTACATTCAGAGAAATATTTTGTGGGGGGACAATTCACAGACAGGATCAACCATAACTGCAGAACGCACACAGAAAGAGAGAGAGAGAGAGAGAGAGAGAGAGAGAGAGAGAGAAAATGAAAGAGAGAGAGAGAGAGAGAAATATGTATGTATGTATATGTGTGCGCTTCAGGAACATTCCGAAAATCTGGGTAACTTTGAGCCTTAAGGTCATTCCGGTACAATTGTTGAGACTAGATTTTGTTCATTGTGCGATGTTAACTCGGGTTATTTTGCTACAAAGGATTGGCAGACTCAATCAGGGAAGGACGAGGGCACGGGCAAGATGAAAAAAAGGAAAATCATAGGAAGGAGTCACAATTCTTCACCTGTTACTAGGAGGGATGAAGAAATTAGAAACGCCACTGCCAAAAAAAAAAAAAATGGTTGATCAGAAAATCGACATTGCGTGGGTGGGACGCGCGTGTGCGTACACGTGTATATATATCCGCAGAGAAAACTGTTTTGCAGCTCATCTTTACAGTTAGACATCCGATTGCTTCTAACCAGGACTGAAACCAGACAGAATTGACATCAGTCGGCAGTTGTACCTCTGAGCTATATATAATTTATGCCTGAGATAAGCACTTGTTATTATGTACACACAGCATATTGTCCTCATCATTATTGCTGTTGTTACATTTCGGTCTGGTGGACGCCAGAGACAATGTATATATATATGTATGTGTATGTATATATATATATATATATATATATATATATATATAATCATCTGCAGACAACCTGTTCCGCAATATCACAGCTCTTCAGCGCAGCTAGATTAAATATATATATATATATATATATAGTCATCCGCAGACAGATCTGTTTCGCTGTATCACAGCTCATCAGTACAGTTAGACACCGATTGCTTTTTAACCCATGATTGAAACTCGACCGAATTGGCGTCAGTCGGCGATTCTACCTCTGGGCTATGGCCGTTCGGTGGAAGAAGGCAGACTTTTTAGCGTGTATATTATCATTATACCTGCCCAATAGCCAGAGTGATCTAATCCATTACTGAATGAGCGATAAGTACATGCCAGAGTAGCTACTGTTTTTCAAAGTCTACCATTCTTTCAGAGTGCTCAATCAGGGTATGAGAGCGTAAATAGTCATCCTCAAACACATCTGTTTCGCTGTATCACAGCTCATCAGTACGGTTAGACTCCGATTACTTTTAACCCAGGATTGAAACCCGCACGAATTGGCGTCAGTCGGCTATTCTCCTCCTGGGCTATGGGCGTTCGGTATATATATATATATATATCAGATTAGATAAATTGCAAATATTGTGTCTGCTAATTTATCATAAAATTCGTTCATATTCACGAATCATCTCTCTCTCACGTATTATAATTGAAAGATATCAGAAATGCATGATTTTATTATCATTCAACAAATTACTTTTATCAACACAGTTTTTGCGGTTATTTTTTGTTACCATAACTCACACTCCTGAAGATAACCTCGGAAAGAGATTGAAAGTACTTGGGTACCTTGAGAAATGAATGATAATAACATCTCTCAGTGTTACAGCTCATTTTGACATCTTTCAATTATAATACGCGAAAGATTATTCGTGAGTATGAATAGATTTTATTAAAAATAAGCAGACACAATGTTTGCAATTTATTTAATCTGACATGCCTAAAAGAAAATCAAGAGCCTAAATACAAACATACATATAAATATATACAAGAATGTTTGATAAAATTAAGTTGACCATGTCGTTTATTTTATAAAATTTTGAATAAGATGTTTTATATCAGGATCGAAACCGTGGTTTAACTGTTTGAAACTTATCTCTCTGTATATACCATTATTTTACAATGAAACCTTGACATATTTGGAAAAATCTTTAGAATACTTCAAAACCTATGGTGGAAGCAAACCGAATGCACGCTGATAGAAAAATAATTCAGTAAATATAAAACAATAAAACGGTTTGTAAGACAGGGATGTGTCTTCTCACCGGACTTATTCAACCCATACAACGAGGTCATTCTGAGTGAATTAGAAGTCTTATCAAGATTCATTATTGGTTGGCACAATCTTAAGAACATAAGATAAGCAGGTGATACAATGTTGGTAGCAGACACCGAAAAGAAACTACAAGAATTCCTACAGAAGGTAGTGAACGAAAGCAAAAAGAAACGTCAAACCATAAATTGCAAGAAAACAGAATGTTTTATTAACAAAAGATACATCCCAACAGGAAAAGTACAAATTGGGGATACCAGTAGAAAAATTTAAATATCTGGGAAATTATTTAAAAAATTTAAATATCTGGGAAATTATTTAAAAAATTTAAATATCTGGGAAATTATTTAAAAAATTTAAATATCTGGGAAATTATTTAACAAAAGACGGAAAAGTGCCAAACTTATAAAAGCTAAGCAAAATCTAAATCTAAACTTATTTATAAAAGGAAATTTGTGTGTGTGTGTGTGTGTGTGTGTGTGTGTGTGTGTGTGTGTGTGCGTTACCTATAGACTCCGAAACGGCTGAACCGATTTTCTCGAAAATTTACACAGTTGTACTATAAGCATCTGCGAGTGTTCTTAGCTAGGTTTTGTGTCGAGGTACCCCCGATAAATATCGAAAATCGATAATCGAAAAAATCGGGTCATAGAAGAAGTGGTCTGATTTTAATCAAATTTGATACACTCATAAACAAAAACATAAGAAACGATATTCAGAAGTTTCAAGGTTGTAGTTCTTACAATAGTGCAGAAAATCGATAATATATATATATATAAAAGACAAGATTTTTGTCTCTGTGTGTGTGTGTGTGTGTGTGTGTGTGTGTGTGTGTGTGTGTGTGTGTGTGCCTGTACGTCTGTATTTTTTTTCAGCCCTTTTATTTTAGTTTTTGCTTCGGGTTTGGCTCTAAATAGGTATAATTGTAGTTCTTAGTCTCAGCCATGATAATTTTTATTTTTACTCAGTGGACTTATTTAGCCTTCAAAATTCAGTTTACGACGAAAAAGAATTATTTGATATCGATACCAGGAAATCAAAATTTGACTTACATCCATTCATTTTTCTTTCAGTCTACGGTTTCGCTTTAACTGGAAACAACTATTGCTTTTTAGTTTTTCGTGCCAACGTCCAAAGAGTCTGAGCTCCAGGACCATGGATTAGTTTTAAAGCTTTCATTACACCCGAGAATTGCTGGGCTAGTATTAAACAAATGGAAAAAGTTTCATTACAACGAAAGAAAAGTGTACTAAACTGTCACATAATATCAGTGTATATTAGATAATCTCCTCACAAATGAAAAAATGACTTGAGGCAACGGAAAAGTGATTTTACCGAAGAATAATAAGAACATGTGTCAAAAGATAAAATTTTAAAGAAAATATAAAAAAGGACACTTATACTCAACATCAGAAAGAGACAGTTGTAATTCATATATATATATATATATATATATATATATATATATATATTAACTATAGTAATAACAATACCAATAGTAAGAGAACTAACTCTGCCGAAACTAGTATTAATTAAGCTATAATTTAAATCGTCTTGTACAACCCACCGAGGACGAACTCGGAGGGAAAAGAAGGGGAAGTAAAAAAAGAAACAAACGAAGTACATGAACAAAAAGTCATGTACTCGTAAGAAAGAAAAAACCCCAAGACGAAAACCCTATCACTAAAGCGGTTAATACGAAAGTAGAGCAAACAAGGGCCAATTTCCCTGACGAGCCGTAGGACAAAACCGTGGTAGGTTGTTGGCTCTTGCTTAGATTTCTGTCTTTGTCTTTATATATATATATATATATATATATATATATATATATATATATATATATAAAAGTGGAACCATGACACTGAATCAATAACTAAATCGACTGCGAAGAAGGTTGGGTCCCTGTGTCGGGCTAGGAAGTTTTTTTCCGTCTGAGTCCATTTTGCGCATATATAAATCAACCATCCGTCCGTGCATTGAATACTGTTGTCATATCTGGTCGGGCGCTCTTGCCATTCATCTCAGGGTTGTGGACAGGCTCCAAATGAGAATCGGTAGCGTGATCAGTCCCGACCAGGCAGCTCGCCTCCAGCTTATCACCGGCTTGATGTGGCTTCCCTCTGTCTATTTTACAAATATTTTTATGGCTTTTACTCCGACGAGCTTAGCTCACTGATATCCCCTCTGCAGTAATTTACTCGAGCAATCAGACTGGCAACAAGGTCCCACTTCCACTTTTACTCCATCAGCTTCCTTTATCGCACCTCACGCCTACTTGCTTCCTTGACGGCTACTAATGTTTTTCATAGTGAGGAAAGAAGGCTTTGAAATTTTGAAAGGAAGACGAGGAGAGGAAGGCAACGCATAATCTACCTAACGATATAAATGTAAATGTGAGACGAAACAAAGTTTTGAAGAGATAACAAAAATACAAAATTTGTTCTTTTATGTGTCGTGTCCTTTCAGGACGTAGGTGATCATGGACCTCCACTTCACCCTATCCCTTGTTGCTCTTAACCCTTTTTCAGTTCGTATCTCTCCCAAAGCCCGCTACCCTATTCACTTGCTCAATCCCATCAAGTATGTCTCTTGCTGCTTTCCTCGGTTTCTTTCCCCCTCTATCCGTCGCATGCGTGTTATATTCTCCAAGCCCTACTTCCTAATTAAACTTTGTCTCTTTCTGATATTAAATATCAGTTTCTTTTTAGTTCGTAATCTCTCTAAAACTTCTTCCTTGCTCACATGTTCGGTCCATGGTATCCTTAACATTCTGCAGAAATTTGTTAATAGTTACAAAGAACAGGAAATTGTGAAGAGCCATGATCAGCAACGTCTTGAAGGGACATTTCACATAGCAGAATAATAATAATAATAATAATAATAATAATAATAATAATAATAATAATAAGCATACTTATGAACAATAATGCTGCTGATCTTGGAAAGGACCTCTAATCTGTGGTGGATTTGGGTATGAAATGGCTAGTAAATTTAAATAATTCCAAAAAGAAGTTGCTATCCTTTAACCACCATATACAATCACTCCTAACCCCCACCCATCACTATGGTTGATATAAAAATTAGCGGGAGAGATAGAGCGTAGGTAGACTAGAGATAGACTATGCTCTATCGCTACCATATAAAATCTTGCAGTAAAAAACATTTATATCGGTTGTACCAAGAACTCATTTAAAACCCGCTATTATCAATACATCTTATCTTTTAATAATAAAACTTACGGCAATGGCACATCACTTTCCATATATTAGTAGAAATTAAAAGAAGCCAATAAAACACCTACCTTAAAATAGAAAATATAAAAAAACTGAACTTGTAAATCTTTACATGAGCCATGTTTTCTATGTTTACAGGAAAAATTGCAAATTATTAAATTCCCAAAATTAGCTGTGCTAAAAAACGTAGCGACGTAACTTCCATCTGTCATCATCGTCTAAAATATACAATAAAGTATAGATAATTTATGTTGAAATTATTTGTTTGAAAATTATTTTTAATCGATACTCATATTTGAGTAGATATTCTGTTTTTAATCAAACCGTATATTTATTTCTACCAGCCTGATTATTTACGATCATTTTTGTTACATAAATGTGTGTCATTCGCAGGATTCGAACCTGCGACCCCTATCAACATATTGAAAGCCATCAATTGATCTGGCGCGTCTTAGACCACTCGACCACGAATGATACCATCGTCTAAACACCGAGACATTATCGCCCAAAGCGTGTATCACTTACGGCATTTAAGTTACTGACTTGGATTGTACATTAACAGCATCTACTGTAATCTTTAAACGTCTAACCCTAACCCTATTCCCCTATCCATCGTCGACTTAACTTTCTCGTGGTTTATCGAATCTAACTCACTATAACTCAATTTACTTCCCACTTAGTTGTCTGGATAAGGTAATATTTAGCTTTTAGATTTATATATATATATGTATAATCTCTAACTCTTCTAACTGTAAATCGCCTGATATTACCGAAACACGACAGATCTTGTATAGCAGTGAAAAATATATTTATTATAAAAACTAATAATTAATCTTACTATATATATGCGTGTGTATGTGTGTGAATATATTATATAAATTATAAATATATGTTTATTACGTATACATATATATGTGTGTGTGTGTGTGTGTGTGAATATATTATATATATATATATATATATATATATATATATTATAAATATATGTTTATTACGTGTATATATATATATATATATATATATATATATTATTATTATTATTATTAATGTTATATGTGTATATAAATTTAGTGAAGGACCAAGGAAAGCTCTTTGTTATTGTTTTATTTTGTTTTTATATTAGAGACCATTTTCATAGTTTCTAGAACATGTTTAAATACAAATTACCCAATGTTTGATTATTTCCGACTTTCATGTTTTGTTTTGTTTTTTGTTTTTTTGTACTATGTCTGTTTCATCATTTTTAAAATATCACGTCTTCACATCTTGATCCTGTGGCTTTTTTTATATAATTGTTGTTGTTTTTTTCATGTTTAATGCTATTCTTGTTTTTTATTTCTACTTGTTTTTACAGTTTATTTTCTTTCATTGATAACGGTTTGATGGTTTCGTTTGTTTTGTTCTTGCGTTAACTGATATCAGATAAATAGTACATTAATCGGCGCGATAATGTAATTTTTGCGTAACCAATATGTGTTGTTTACATCATTATTATAGAGGAATTCTTCATGAAGGTAAGTAGATTCGTAAACAATATACTGTAGCTAAATAAGCATGAGTTTACATTTTTGTTTATGCATAGAAGTTCTAAACTTTCATTACTACAAGTAAAAAGGTAAATCTGAGATATATATTGCGTTCACCTTTTCTCCTATTATATTCTTCATTCTTGCTGTTATAATAACCCCTAAAGAAAAGACAGTCACAAAAATCTGGAGTTGGGATACTGATTATAACAGACTTCTACACTGAAAATAAAAATAACGGCGCGAAAAACCTCACAGTCAAAATGAGTGTAAGTGACAGAGTCAAAATATTAACCGGCAAACAAGCATTTCTAACCATAAAGGGCTTAAGGATGATTTTCCCAATAACTCCTCTTATCGACTTATCAACCCAACAAAAATTAAATGAGGTAAAGCAAGCCAGAAAATTCTAAAAGAAATATGTGAAATTTGTTAATGATTGCTTTCAAGCCAACCAATGAAATGACAGAAGTGAGTGCATCTCATTGGTTCCAGAAAATTAGAAATAAAGAAAAAAACAATTTCATAAAATATGACATGAAAAAATTCTACCCACCAATATCTGAAGAAGAGTTATTGGAAGCTTTGAATTTTTCTAAGCGGTTAATAAATATACCATTAAATATACCATTAAATATACCATTAAATATACCATTAAATATACCATTAAAACATATAAAAAATAATTTTACATTTCCCTTAATCCATATATTCCACAATGGCCAAACATGGATTAAAAATAAGATCCATTTGACAGAGCCGAGGTCTCTGAACTAATAGGCGTCTATATCTTAAATAAAATCATCAAAATAGTCCACATAGATAATCACGAATCATATACATATGAAGAGTTGATGATAGCGCCAGACAGCAGAAAATCAAATGACATGACAAGAAAAATGCTTTTCAAACTCTTCAAGAGTCTAGAGATCAAGATGAATAAAAAAAATTGTCCAATATTTTGATGTAGAATTTAATCTGCAAATCGGCAGTGACGCTCCAAACATGAAACCCAACACAAATTTGAAAAACACTGGATTTAGCCATACTGCTAAAACAATCAAATACATCCCTAAAGGAATACGATTATCTAAATATTCTTCTCACAATAAAAAATTAGATAAAAGAAAAATGATTCTGAAAAGGCTTTCAATGGAAATGGCCATAAAAATAAATTATAATATAAACCTGAAATAAATAAATAAATAAAAATGCGTGGAAACGAAACATTATTTGGCTCATCCCACCTTTTAAATTAGAAGTAAAGGCTAAAACAGAGAAAAATATTTTTCGAATTGATTAATAAACACTTCCATAAAAACTCGAAATTACAAAAGATATTTAATATAAGCAGAGTTAAATTAAGTTGCAGCTGGACTTCCAATTTTTAAAAAAATTACTTAGAAAGACAAAACGCTAAGAATTAAAAAAAATGACGTGCAACAAGATATCGTTAATGAAAAATAAACTGCAGACAAAAACAAAGGTTGAAATCAAGTTAGCATAATCGGCTTACTCTCGAATTAAGATATTTCAAAACTTTACATTATATATGCATTAAACACTTTTTAATACAACTGTGCAATGGTCTAATTTGATTCTGGCCAATAACTTGTCAGTATATATATATATATATATATCGGCATGCAGTGTGGGTATAGAAGAATCCAAAGGAGTACATACAGTGGTAGGATAAAATCCTTTGTACAATAAAGACGGAAGCTAATGATGGTTCGCCTGAAATATGCCTACACTTCCGATTTACCATGAAATAATGTGTCTGCCTTAATTTTTCTTATATATATATATATATATATATATATATATATAGAGAGAGAGAGAGAGAGAGAGAGAGAGAGAGAGAGAGAGAGAGGGAGAGAGAGATTGACTGATTGATTAATTACTTATTTTTTGGTCATAATAAAATTAGACAAATACAGAGTTGTATTAAAAAGTGTTCAATACAATTATGTTGTAGAATTTTGAGTATTCTTCATTTGTAAACGAGTTATTGTGCGACCTAGCTTTATACTATATATTGTCTTCAAGCGATTTTCAAATCGCCTGGAAACACCACATTGTAGAAACTTAGGTCACATAATAACTCGTTTACAAATAAAGAATATATATATATATATATATCTATATATATATAATATATAAATCTATATATATATAATATGTAAATCTATATATATATATATATATATATATATTAAAAAAGGATTCAAAGATGTTGAATGGGCATTTCGATATGAAGATCTCCACGGGGGACAACAACACATCACCTCAGCAACAGAAAAATCCTTTCAGAAACTGGAGAAAAATTAGTCTACTTTTCCTTTTTAAATAGATTGCAAAGAAATTAAAAAAGAAAAAAGAAAATAAAATAAAATAAAAATAAAAATAAAGGGAAAGAAAAAGAAAAAGAAAAAGAAAAAGATAGAATAAAATCAAATAAATAAGAAAAGAAAAAATTGACATCGTCTGGGTTCGCAAAAAAAGGGATATATATATATATATATATATATATATATATATATATATATATATATATATACTATATTCCCGTTTGTTCAGTTGTTAACTGATCGAAATTGGAAATCTAAGAGCTGTGTTTCAATTCCAGTCGGGTTCATTGTATCTACTTACGCGTATATTTCCTTGGGATATGTATTAATCCACCTTTCCTCACCTCTCAATGCACTTATGAGTTAATTAATTGTAAATCATTAGCATTTTCTTTTAAAGATTACAATCTAAAAATACTGCGTATCTTTTACTAATTAGTTGTCCCCTACTATTCAGGCCAATAGATGTAAATAAATATATTGTTTAATTATAAAAAAAAAAACAGTATCTACTCAAATATGAGTATCCATTAAAAATAATGGTTAAACAAATCAATTAAAAAATATATCGGAGTTAGTTTCGTAATAGATTTCGTAAAATTTCGTAAATAAATCGTCTTTTTTTTAATAAGGATACGAAAACAGAGCAGATATGAATTCTTTAAAAAATCAATGTGTTTAAAGACATTATTTCGTTTGACTGTAAATCCTTCGTGGTCGAGCGGGCTGAAACACGTCATATTAATTGACAGTTTCCTCTAATTGTCGCAGGTTCTAACCCTGCCGGAGGATACATATTTTTCTAACCAGGTGTCTCGATTATTTAGGTCGGTAGCTGTAAATAAATGTACAGCTGAATCATAATAAAAATCAGAGTATCTACTCAAATAAGAGTATCCATTAAAAATAATATTTAAGCAAATAAATTAAACATATGTAGGAGTTAATCTATTTCTTAACGGATTAGCTGTTGTTTTTAATTTAATGTTTGGATTTAAACTTCTTGATCGGGAACTATGCCACTCTAAAATGAGTTCAAGAATTTACGATATTTTTGCATATATCTTGACACTATAATCAGATTTGACGTCGCCTATAATTGTATTGTTCTTCTCATAGCGTTAGCCAAATATTTTACTTTACATTTTCAATATATGCCCATAATTATTCGGGAGTATTTCATTCATACTAAATCCTTGGTATCACCTACGTACCCCAGATTGCAAATAACGCAGCAAGACACACCATCAAACAACAAATAGACTCGCTGAAAGACCACGGAACTGCCGTCAAGATGACTAAGTTGAAATGCTATGGGCACATCATAAGGGCCAACAGTGATTCCACTGTTATCCTAAAATGGAGCAGATTGATTTTTAGAAAATCACTGAATGAAACTGAAGTGCTAATGATGTACTGAAACTAAAAATTAGATTCATAGTTTTTGTCAAATCTGAGCATTAATTTTAAGAAATAATCAAAAAGTTGTTCGGAAATATTTATTTCCTCAAGTTTTTTTTTTTTTGCTTACACATTGATAGAATAACAATTTCAAAAATAAATCCAAATAACTTTACATATTTTGTATTAGGTACATTGAACGTAAAATATATTCAAACCAGAATTCTAATTATGAATCACTGCGAGACTAACACTGCTCAGAAAGTTGAGAAAATTATATATATATATATATATATATATATATATATATATATATATATATATATATATGTCAGATTAATTAAAATTGCAAACATTGTGTCTGCTTATTTTTAATAAGCAAACTACAGATTCTCGAGGCAATATTCATTAAAACACTTAAACCTTCAATTAATAGAATCAGCTATGAATGCTGTAGTAATATTCTAAAATGTTTGTAAAAAGAACAGTTTTTTATGCTTTAACACGTGCATGACCATGACATTACAACATATAAAAAAATTCAATTTGGATAATCTTCACGTTCTATTGAACGCTAGCAATTTGTCCGCCGTTATATTTGAAGCAAGAAAAATTACAGTAATTTTTAGCAACACAGTTTTGCGGTTATTTTTTGTTACCATAAATCAAACCACTGAAGATGATCTCGAAAAGAGATTGAAAGTACTTGGGTACCTTGAGAAATGAATGATAATATCATCTGTCAATGTTACAGCTCATTTTTGGCATCTTTCAATTATAATACGCAAAAGATTATCTGTGAGTAAAACATTTGCTACCTAAATACACAAATATATATAGTGGAACCTCTACTTACGAAATTAATTCATTCTGGAAGTCGTTTCGTAACGTGAAAATTTCATAAGTAGAGACGCCTTTTACCCTATAAATGCCCTAATCGGTTCTAAGCTCCACAAAATTCGGACATAATTTTGTTATAAATAATAAAAATGCCTCAAAACCTGTAACAAATCCATGTTAGAAATAGATTACTGCTCAATAAACATAAAAATGAGAGTAGTACATAATGTAAAGAATAAAGAACAAAGAATAAAGCAAAGAATAAAAAATACATTTACCTTTGGGATTGGGCGACAGTGAGTGGGGTGAGTGAGAGACGAGGAGGCAATGGACTCTGGGAGCTGCGAGTAGCAGCGCTTATTTTGAGAATTTCGCTTTTCGTATCCTGAAATTTCTCTTGTAACAAGAGACAATATTTTTCTGAAGAGGCGTTTCGTAACCTGAAAATTTAGTATGTATAGCCTTTCGCAAGTAGAGGTTCCACTGAATATATATATAAAAATTTGTTTGAAAAATAATAATGATTTTAGAATCAACTTTTATACTTAAATTAACGTATTTAAAAAGTGTTTAAGTAAATAAAAATACGAACTCCGAACCACTACAAATTTTTGTTATCAAGTTAAAGCGATAGGTTTGTACACCAAGAAACGTTTGAATGCATTTTATACATCTTTACAACGGAATGTCTTTTGTCTTAAAAGCTGTCAATTTGATAGTCAGAGGGTGAGAGAGATCGCGGTGGGGTATGATGGCTACACCAAAATCTCACATCCTAAATCGGTGAGCTTCTGCAGTGTCACCCTGACACCATGTGGCCGAACATTGTCACGAAGCAGAATAGGGCCTCAAATCTTGCTTAATTAAATATGCATTTCAACTTGTTACTGGTAGTAAACTTCCACAGTGATGTTCCGGTGAGATCCAAGATTTCAATAGATAACGCCAATGCCCAACCCCCAGGAGATTATCATAATCTTCTTTTAAAATGTGTTTGGATATTTTGTCTGAATTAAGACATTTAGCCAAACGGTTACAATTTATATAAAATATTTCTCATCGCCACTTCCCAATCAAGAAAGGGATTTCCCAGGAGCAGCATCAAACATTCTTCAAAATGTCGGAGTGATTGAGTTCAGGTGGAACGCATATTTTTTTATCGTTTCACCCCAAACAAGGCGGTATCGCCACTGATGTGCAGGGGGCTACATAATAGTAAATGTTTAGACAGGGGGAGAGTGAAGAGAAACCAGTTACAGTGGGTGTCAGAGAAAGGGAAACAGAAGGATGGAACCACATGTGTGAAGACAGTTACGAAGGTAGAGAGAAAAAAAAGAACAAGATATACAGGGTGATTTAAAAAGAACTGGAGTCAAGTGGATAAGGTATTGACATTGCATTTAAATTTCTGGAAATTGTAGCCGTCAGGAAAGCAAGAATATGGAAGGGAGTTCCACGGGCTGGAAGTGCGGGAAAAGAAGCTGATGGAGTGGAATTGTCGGCTGCATTTAGTTGATCTAAATGTGAATGGGTGGGACCCAGTTGCCAGTCTGGTTGCACGAAGAAATTCTTGTGGCGGGGTCACCTGAGCCTTAGGTTCGTAAAAGCAGAAGCCATGAAAATATTTGTAGAATTGACAGAAGAAAGCCACATCCCAACGATGAGAAAATAGCTGGAGTCGGGCCGCCAAATCAGGACTTATCATATTATAGATTCTCCTTTGGAGCCTGTCAAGAACACCGAGATGAACAGCAGAGGCGCCTAACCATATATGACAGCAGTATTCTATGCACGATCGGATGGTTGATTTGTATATAAGCAAGATGGATTCAGGCGGAAATCAAGTTTTATGAGACATTTATCTATATTTCTGAGATAAGTTAGTCCAATTATTTACGTTATTTACATTGTTTGAACTATTCATCTCTTTTACTATATTCACGACGTTTCTGCCGTTGTACGCTCCAACCTTCTTCAGTTTATTGGAATGTTGAACCGTACCTATTATTTCGTTCGCTGGGGTGAACTGTTCTCGTTTCATGAGTCATGCTACTTCCAAATCTCAGTTATCTCCATTTATCTAAACTCTCGAACTTTATTATTCACGACTGTTGTGTCCAGGTATTGAAATCAAAACTCTTTAGCTGAAGTCAATGGATCAAACCAACGCATTTATCCACTAGGTCTCGACATCAGTGCATGAATCTTCGAGGTTTATCAAATTAATGTCTCAGTAATTATTCTTTTTTTGTAATAGGAACTCTAGTAAAAAAAATTCTACCACCTTGATCTTCAAGAATCGTATCCCCACTGACGGACTTCAGAAACCTGTGCCATGGTGCCGTCCACAGGTGAAGCTTTCACGCCAAGCTCTTTAGAGGTTAATAGCGGTTTAAGAAGCAGCATAACCAAACTTCAATTAATGTAAAAAAAAAAAACACATCTTCGTTTTCATGTCCAAGATTAGGGTTTCTAATTTTCAAAGTAAAATTCTGAAAACGATTGATAAAAAATTCACAAAGACGATACAAAATAATATATTTGTACAACTATTATAATAATATATTAGAACACAAAAATGTATTCTAAAATCGGACACTGTTTTCCGAATATATATATATATACTGTATCGAGGCAGCAAATAATTTTCTAAACATATACTGTTAAATATAAGAGACAATGAATGTCCATTATGTTTAATCATGAGTCGTTCTAAACATCGTATTTTGGCTTTAATTTCAGTTGAAAATAAAGACAAAAATTCTCCAACATTTGGATAATTTTTTATTAAGTTGGTTCTAAGCTTTCCGCTCACATGAGCCATCTTCAGAGAGGTTATAAAGACGGTAACACAATAACATCCACCATCACCGACGAGTTTATTTTGTGTTGACATGTTTAGAACGGCTCATGATTAAACATAATAGACATTCGTTGTCTCTTATATTTAACAGTATATTTTTAGAATACACACACACACACATATATATATATATATATATATATATATATATATATATATTGTGTGTGTGTGTGTGTGTGTGAGCAGCAATACAAAGTGATGACTCCACATACATGCATAAGCACTACACTTAATCAGTTCCGCGTAAAATAAAATTAATCACCTATAATGACTAAACGTATTGCCGAAAGCGCTGGGGAAAAAACATTTGGAAAATGTTTCCATAATTTGTTCTGAAAAGAAAAAATCACAAAATCGCATGAAAAAATTTATATAAAATCCTTAGCCAAATTATTTTCAGTATTTACATTATTCCGACTATTATCCTCATCTTTGTTGCAATTTGTACGACGTTGTACGTTCCGGTCTTTTCCTTGCGTAAAGCGTCAATTGGAAGTCATCAGTTATCTCCATCTAACCCTGCAAGTTACTTGTTCACCACTGCTGCAGCCTGGTATTGAACTCACAATTCTAAGAGTCAAGTGAGAAACTAACCAACGTCTATATCGACCTGGCCCTGTGTCCTTACAGTGATTGTAATAAAGGGTTCGGTGGAAAATCTCTAGCACCTGAAGAAGGCCGGAGCGCACAACGGCCGATATATCGTACAAATGGCAACAAAGATGAGAACAAGAGTCCGAATAATGTAAATACCGTAAGTACTACCTCATCTCAGAAATATAGCCAAATTATTTTGTGTATCATTTTTAATGAAACCTGTATATATATATATATATATATATATATATATATATATATGTGTGTGTGTGTGTGTGTGTGTGTGTGTGTGTGTGTGTGTGTGTGTGTGTGTTTCGTTAAAAATGACCAATAAGATAGTGCGATTAAGCTTTTTATTAAATGTTTCTTGTGGACGTACATGCATTTCTTTTTCTGGCCACAAAATTTATAAAAACTGTCAAATGTTCTGCATATCTGAGCGATTTTGACTATTGTGTTAGCCATTATGAAGGGCGATTTTTATTTTTGTTATATTTTTAACATAATGAATGTCTGAAGTTATAGTAATGTTTTAATTTTCAAACATGCTCAGAACACCACCAATTATAGACTGTCTGATTGTACAGGGTTACATCAATACCTGTCGCTCTGTCATGCTTATTTTCTACAATGATATGTGTTTGGTATGTTGTCTTTATCAGAGTCAATGTCAGTATTAGATTTGTATAAGTCGATTTTCATAGCACTGCCTAAGAAGCCAGGTGCAAACGAGTGCGAACTCCACCGAACGATCAGCTTAATGAGTCATATCACAAAATTGATCGTCCGAATATTGATGAATAGAGCGAGAAGCAGAAATAGGTCAGAGATAGGACAAGAATGGTGTGAGTTCATCAAAGACACCGTAACAAGGAACGCCATATTGATGAAAGGGCAATACAAATGAAGAAGGACTTGAACCTATGTTTTATCGATTATGAAAAGGCGTTCGACAAAATACGCCACAAAGAATTGAGATGCTCAGCAGCCTTGACAGATTTGAGAAAGACATAAAACTGATCAAGAATCTCTACTGGCAGCAAACTGCCTGCATACGGACAGGTAACGAAGTCAGCAGTTATACAAAGATAGAAAGGGGCGTAAGACAAGATGCGTCTTTTCAACGGATCTGTTTAGCTTATACAGCGAGACTATTTTGAGGACCCTAGATGTTATGCCAGGATTTGTCATCAGAGGCCACAGTTTGAACAACATAAGATACGCAGACGATACAGTGCTGATTGCCGACACAGAAAGAAAACTACAAGACCTCTTACAGAAGGTAGTTGAAGAGAGTGACAAAAAAGGACTATAAATAAACTGCAAGAAAACCGAATGCATGGTCATCAGCAAAAAGGGCAGCCTAAAATGCCAAATACATTTGGAGGATACTAAAACCAAGCAGGTAAGAAAATTTAAATACGTGGGAAATGTTTTAACAGAAGACGGAAAGTATGACACAGAGCTCCGAAAGCGAATTGTCATGGCGAAGGACGCGTTCCAGAAGCTGAGTAAAGTATTAAGAGACAGGAAAATTTCACTAGAAACAAAGAAGAGAATACTAGATTGCTATGTGATGTCAGTCCTTTAATATAGCAGTGAATGTTGAACAATATCATCAAAGTTGAAGGAAAAACGGGAAGCGGCTGAAATGTGGTTCTACAGAAGTATGCTGCGGATATCGTGGACCGATCATATGAGCAATGATAAGGTTTTGGAAAGGATGGAAACAAAAAGGAAATTAATATTGAGCATCAGGAAGAGACAACTGAAGTTCCTGGGACAAGCAATAAGGAAGGAGGGCTTGGAGGATGTGATACTAACAGGCCAGATAGAAGGAAAAAGAGACAGAGGAAAGCAGCGGATAACATATTTGTAGGGCCTGAGCAGGTGGATGACAGAACGGGGGTTACATGGTGCTACATGGGAAAACGTGCCACCAGGGATAGGGAGATGTGGAAGAGTATGATCACCTACGTTCTGAAAAGACAAGGCACAGCAGAAGAAGATATTTGTAATCAAGCAACGTTTTACTGGCGTGTTGCACTTTTACAGAACAATAATAAGAGTAACCTAAATACAAGTCTGTATTTAAATTGTTCTTTGGATGTAACGTTTTTTTTGCGTGTGCAGGAGAGAAAGAGAGAAACGAAAAATAATTCGACAACGGAGCAAAAACACAATCAGCTCAGTGTTGAGGAAACCGGAAGTTTGAAGAAAGAGAACCTCCCGGCGAACATCTAATTTGTGGTAATAAATAAGGCCACAGTGGGCGTATTTCGCATGAAAACATTTTTTTTTTCAACAAAACTATTTAATGTTTTTCTTTCCAATTTTATGCAAAAGATAAATCCTTTGATCAACTGTGACCTGTTTTCCAAACACGGCGCCATTTCTGTGGAATGTCAACACTCTTCGAAGTTTGCAGTAAGACCGTGTATAATCATATTTTCGTCTCTGTCGTTGTCATAAAATACACTCATCCAGCTTTGTTACTGTCGTTGCTATCTATTACTCATTTAGAAAACGAAAATCTGACTAAAAATGAGCATACGGACGTTCCCCACCTTTTCAGACAAAAGATTAGGAAGGAAAACCCTTATCAGTACTGGAAAGAGTGATAACAGCTACTGGGCTTGAGAAGAGAAAATTATGACATTATCAAGATGTAGACATTCCACACTACTTCAAATAAAAGGTTAGGAAGGAAACCTCCATCAGTACTGGCAAGAGTGATAACAGCTACTGGGCTTGAGAAGAGAAAATTATGACATTATCAAGATGTAGACATTCCACACTACTTCAAATAAAAGGTTAGGAAGGAAACCTCCATCAGTACTGGAAAGAGTGATAACAGCTACTGGGTTTGAGAAGAGAAAATAATGACATAATCAAGATGTTGACATTCCACACTACTTCAAATAAAAGGTTAGGAAGAAAACCTCCATCAGTACTGGAAAGAGTGATAACAGCTACTGGGCTTGAGAAGAGAAAATTATGACATAATCAAGATGTTGATAATCCACACTACTTCAAATAATAGGTTAGGAAGGAAAACCCCCATCAGTACTGGAAAGAGTGATAACAGCTGCTGGGCTTGAGAAGAAAATAATGACATAATCAAGATGTTGACATTCCACACTTCTTCAAATAAAAGGTTAGGAAGGAAAACCTCCATCAGTACTGGAAAAAGTGATAACAGCTACTGGGCTTGAGAAGAGAAAATAATGACATAATCAAGATGTTGACATTCCACAATACTTCAAATAAAAGGTTAGGAAGGAAAACCCCCATCAGTACTGGAAAGAGTGATAACAGCTACTGGGCTTGAGAAGAGAAAATAATGACATAATCAAGATGTAGACATTCCACACTACTTCAAATAAAAGGTTAGAAAGGAAAACCCCCATCAGTACTGGAAAGAGTGATAACAGCTACTGGGCTTGAGAAGAGAAAATAATGACATAATCAAGATGTTGACATTCCACACTACTTCAAATAAATGGTTAGGAAGGAAAACCTCTATCACTACTGGAAAGAGTGATAACAGCTACTGGGATTGAGAAGATAAAATAATGACATAATCAAGATGTTGAGATTCCACACTACATCACGCAAAAGGTTAGGAAGGAACATTCCTGATCAGTATTAAAAATTACCATAAGACCTACTGCGCTTGAAAAATATGTTTTCCTGGAATTTTCTTTTTTAGATCTTTTATAAATTTCAACATTTTTATAAATATTAACATTATGCTGAGTCGCATAAATAGTATATATAAAAAATTTAGCCCTGATGTGTAAAAACATCCAAACGATATCCTCGCGAAATTTCGACGTTGGCATGAATCTGCTCAGTGAAAGTGACAAACTCTTTGTATTAAACCTATCAACAATCTATCTATCTCCGATCCGACATCGAGCAATTTTTGATAAAAACCTGCTTGTCAAAATAATTTGTTTCAGTAAATCTACCGAAAAAAGTCTTAGAGCTAAACATTATCACGACCCGACATTATATATATATAGAACACTTGGTATACAATCCAGGTAAATTCCGATAGAGACGAACTCAAGAGAACTCAATGTTATGTTTATTTAATTAATTTAACAGAGTCATATAATTTATAAAAGATTTTAGATTATTATAATGGCAAACACATATTTTACCCCGTCCTGATTTTATTATCGCGGCTCATCAGACCCAAATGGTACAGCAGTTGGTCCTCAAAATATCCCCCCCCCATTTTTTTCTTTTATTTAATTTTACAAAGGCGCTCACATGTCCATATTAGAACAGACATTTGTAACGTTTATTTAAAAGAAGCGGAGTAAAGTATTAAGGCACTGAAACTTTCACCGGAAACAAAGAAGAGAGTGCTAGATTGCTATGTGATGTCAGTTCTTCAATATGGCAGTGAATGCTGAGCAATATCATCAAAGTTGAAGAAAAAACGGGAAGCAGCTTAAATGTGGTTCTACAGAAGGATGCTGCGGATATCATGGATCAGGCATGTGAGCAATGATGAGGTCTTAGAAATGATAGAAACAAAAAGGAAACTAATGTTGAGCATCAGGAAGAGACAGTTGAAGTTCCTGGGACATGTAATGAGGAAGGAGGGCTTAGAGAACCTGATACTAACAGGCCAGATACAGGGGAAAAGAGACAGAGGAAAGCAGTGGATAACATATTTGAAGGCGCTGAGTAGGTAGATGACAGAACGAGTGTTGCGTGGTGTTACGGGAGAAAGCGTGCTAAGAGCCACGAGGGATAGGAAGACGTGGAGGGCCATGTTCGTCTACGTTCTGAAAGGTCAAGGCACATAGAAAAAGAAGAAGAAGTTAATTCAATCCTCACTGGCTGCCCAACACTTTCAGCTTTCTGCCACTTCCAAGCTACACTTATAAAATCATAGCGTACCTAATCGTGATGCAATGGCAAGCAAGCTTGTCTCGCTGGAACCATTCCGTGCAGTGAGTTCAATTCTTACTGGGTTTAATATGCCACATATTAGCTACACTTACAAAATCACCATTAACACGAATTTCACAACATAAACAACAGACTTATATTAAGATAAACAAGAATTCTGAAGATACCATGGACGGAACACGTGAGCAATGATGAGGCGTTGGAGAGGATGTAAACGAGAAGGAAATTTAACATCAGGAAGAGGCAGATGAGGTTCCTGGGATACGTAATGAGGAACGAGGGCCTGGAGAATTTAATACTCACAAGACGGATAGAAGGAAAGCAAGATAGGAAAAAGCAGTGCGAGATCTACTTGATATTTTTGAGCAAATGGATGGTAGAGTGGGGTCTGGAAGTGATAACAAGTGAAAGATTATTGAGAGCAACAAGAGACTGAGCCAATTGGAAGTCCATTATCACCGACGTCTTGAAGTGACATGGTACAAGAGGAAGAAGAAGAATTTTTTGTGCATTTATCTGATTATTAAAAATGATTGTGGATAGATTAAACGAATGTATTAAAAATTAAATATTTAATACATATATTAGTGAAAACAACTGAGAAAATCTCAATAAATCTCGTGAGACTTTCATAACAAAATGAAGAAATGGCGCCATATGTCGGTGTACCCATAGGCACCAAGATCCTTACGTCAGTCTCTACTGTACTGATTATCTTACCTTAACATCGGTATAGAGTACGGTAGAATATCGTGGCATTAAATAATCTGATAATTTTATTAGACGTGAGAGATTCCTATGGACGAGTATTCACCGTTAAATATTTATTGTTTCTGATATTGATTTCTTGACGATTTTGTGCCACGTGTAGCCAAACAAAATAATCCAAATTTTATGGACATTTTATGAATCTTACTATCCTATAGATGTGCGTTGTGGTGCAGTGGATATCGACACGGAAAGACAAATCGCGGTGCCGAGTTCAAATTCCAGTTGAATTCCTTGCATTCACTAACACACAAATACCCTTAGGAACGATATTAATCCATCTCTTCCCTTCAATTAAATAACAAGACAGGTTGGGTTCTATAGCCTTGGCTGGCAACCAGTCTGCCGCAAAAAGCAATGGCAACCTACTGCGGGATAATCTTCTTCCCAGTCAGTCATGTCTCTTTCGAGACATGATCGCCCAAGCGTGTATCTCGTATGGAATCGAGTTCTTGTCTATTAACCCCAGATAAGACTCTACACTTCGGCGGATCCTCGTCTGTCTCCCCCTTTGCATGAATGCAAAGATTCGACCATGAGAGAGTATAATCCCTCTCCTCTCTCACCAATAGTGTCCACGTTTTTAAAAGGATAGAGACATCCAATTCTTGGATTTAGGTCTGTATACAAGACGTAGAAAGACATGGCAACTTACTGCAGGAAAATTTTCTGCCTAGTCAGTCATGGATAGAAAGATACATGATCACCCAAGCGTTTATCATGTATAGCCACTGACTTTATGTCTTCTCCCTCCAGCTTTGGATTAAATAGCAGGACAGATTGAGTTCTATTGCCTTGGTTGGCAACCAGTATGTCAGAGAAAGAAATGGCAAACGATTGCGAGAAAATTTTCTGCCTAGTCAGTCATGAATCGAAAGAGACATAATCAGACAAATCTGTATCACGTATAGCACTAAACTGACTGACTGAATTATTAAACCTGGAACACTAACCATCAATTAAAGTTACACCACTACTAACCATGGGTATATCATACGCGATTTTGAAAATATCCAAAAGAATATTAAATATAAATCTTTTTTTGAAATATTTTACACGCAGCCACTTCAAGATTTGTACTTTGAGTTAACATTAATAGAAACTGAAAAACATTATTTAGCTAAGAAAATCAGATACTGAAAATTTAATTAAATTGTAATTAAAATGACGTCATAGAGTACTGGATTGCTATGTGATGTCAGTTCTTCAATATGGCAGTGAATGCTGGACAATATCATCAAAGATGAAGGAAAAACTTAAAGCAATTGAAAAGTGGTTCTACAGAAGGATGCTGCGGATATCATGGTTCGAGCATGTGAGCAATGATGAGGTCTTAGAAATGATGGAAACGAAAAGGAAATTAATACTGAGCATCAGGAAGAGACAACTGAAATTCCTAGGACATGCAATGAGGAAGAAGGGCTTGGAGAACCTGATACTAACAGGCTAGATAGAGGGGAAAAGAGACAGGGGAAAGCAACGGATAACATATTTGAAGGGCCCGAGCAGGTGGATGACAGAACGAAGGTTGCACGGTGTAGCAGGAGAAAGTGTGCTAAGAGCCACCAGGGAAAGGGAAACGTGGAGAGCCATGATCGCCTACGTCATGAAAGGACAGGGTATATAGAAGAAGAACTATATACGCATGGTTAGTGTTCTCGGGTTAATGTGTCTGTATTTATTAAATATGTTTGTTTTTTTATTTTTTCATATAAAACATTTATTCATTCATGTCTTCCGAGAATATTTTTAAGAGTTTTATGATATCAATAATTCGATGAGCAATATTTAATCAATGATATCAATGTTTAATCAATAATATCAATTATTCTTGGTCTATCGTAAAATGACTGATTTTGTATACTTTTTATTTTCTCTGTTTAATTTGCAGAGTGCTATTTAACAGGGTTATCACCAAAGCTCTGTCACAAAGACTGGTTGTTCCCTTTTGAAGCAATGAATGGAATCGCTTATTAGTAAAGTGCATCAGAAAAAAAATATTGTGTGCAAGTTTTATTGAGTTCGAGATTTCTGTCTGTGTGATGACTCACGTGATCGCCCGGTTAGGGGCCGAGATTCTTGTCTGCGTCAGGTGATATTTTGGCGCCATGAAAATACGTTGCACCTGAAAATCGACTTAATAATGTTAATGCCTGAAAAAAAGGGAGATAAAAACACGGATGAAAATGGGGTAGGAAAAATCTTGCTAGCCACACTTTCCGACCTCCATGCAAAACATCTTTTTTTAATCGACATTTTTGTTTGTTTTTAGTTTGTTTCTTAATGTCTTTGAAATCTAAATAATAATACAAATATTCTTTCAGATTATCGAAAACCGTTCTGTTGAAATATTTTTACAGCATAGTCACTGAGGAGTAAGAGGTGTACAACAGCTCTGAAAGCATGAAGTTGTGGCATGATGGACAAAAATTATAACCCGTAATCTGGAAGCATCCCAAACGCTATAATCTCTGAACTGACTGCAATTTCAAATATATTTGATCATATATGAAGAAATGAAAGTCTCAAGAACATCTGTGATAAAAATATCAAATTTATTAACATAGAATGAAGAACGCTAAACATACTCAGTTAATCCAATTAATAGTCCAACATGATCCATAGAAATAAGGCTCATCTGCCACTGTAGACGTCATTAGTTCAATCTCTGGATTGGCTAACGCAGAAACATTTGCAGGATGAAAAGAATTGCGACAATCATTTTCGAATTTCAATCAAAATGTCACCAAGAATTAAAAAAGAAATAGAAAAATAAATTAGGATGAATTGATCAATAAACAGCTATAGGCTGAGATGGGATCTGCTGAATGTGGCAGACTTTTGAAGGAAGTCGGAGGCCACGAAGGTCGAAACGTCAAGAAAAGAAGAATGTCGAGAAATGAATGATTCGCTGTATAAACGTAACATTCAGAAATTCAAAAAGAAAGAAGCCTAATGTGAGTGAAAACAAAACGGAAAAAACGAAAAAAAAAAGGCTTAAAACATTATATCATGGCAACAATGCGTCGTCTCGGAAAACAAAAATTTTGAAGTATTTCACAAAGATTCTTATAGAACATCTATTTATTATTTATGAATTTCCTTATCGTATTATTAAAGATGCTGATACTGTTCGCCATAATTTATGGATAAAGCGCAGGGATCAGTTTATATATTGATTATAATAGAGAATCAATCTCCCGAATGTATGTTATATAGCAACAACAGTCCATGATGGTCACAAAGTCAAGGATCAGTTTATGTACTGATTATAATAGAAAATCAATCTCCCGAATGTATATTATATATCAGCAACAGTCTATGATGGTCACAAAGTCAGGGATCATTTTATGTATTGATTATAATAGAGAATCAATCTCCCGAATGTATGTTATATAGTAACTACAGTCCATGATGGACACAAAGTAAGGGATTGATGGTAATGCTGACAACGTTCCTGGAGATACAGTCTCCTCTTGCCATCTGTTGACCATGTCCGTCATAGGTTATGGATAATGAGTATCCTCGCAGCACGTAATCTGTTCCATGAAACAAAGTCAAAATTATTACTCTTGAATCAAACACTCTCCTGAATCGGATTTGATCTCCAATACTCGGAAAAATATGGCCGCCTTTTATACACCTCGCATTGAATATTTTGTGCTTCCTGATTGGTTGTCTTCTATTGGTGAACTAAAAAATGGGTTGACCCATGGGTGTCTCACTAATATATATAAGTTCCAAATGTCGATGTTATCGACTTAAAATCGACAGGAGATATGTTCCATTCATTCCACCATTAACAATTTGGGTAAAAAAGATATCAGTCCGTTTCTCCCATGTTCGATTCTTTCAAGAGCGGTCCTGACAGAGGTCTTGACACAAGAATACATGAAGCAGAACACAGAAAGTGAATGGACATTTTGGTGAAATCCTACTCAGGCATCTAATACATGTCCAGTCAAAAAAAAATTAGGAAATGTAAAGAATTCTCCGATTCGTCAAAGAAAAACAACGTAAATGTGTCATCCAACGGAAATTGAATTCACATCAGAAGTAAATTATGTTGCGAGACGACATTTTTAGACATCGGAATTAGGTAAGCGATCATTTTTCTTTCACGTTTAAGTTACCATTACTAATTTTTTACTTTTATTTTTGTCATCTTAATTTCAGTTGCTTTTCATCGCAATTATCAAACCGTTTGGCCACATAGTAGTAATATTATAGAATTTGACATATTTAATGCTTGAAGCATTGTGAGCGATTCTTGCTTTTGACCTTGTATTTCTTTTATGTTAATTTTATTCGCTTTTTATCAAATGTCATTTGCTCTAATTAAAAGAGAAAATAATTCACTAAGACGAAATTGTTTAGAAATTGTTTTAATCGTTAGATCAGCTTCAGTAAATTTGCAAAGTTTAACAAAGTTATATATATATTGTCGTGGATTCCGGGTGAGAAACCACAGAAAATAATAAATAACAAAAAACAGATATAGAGAGAGAAAATGCAAGTTATATTGAACAAAATATACAAACTGGAACACAGGTTAGTCAATTCAGGAATACTGTTAGTAGAAATCAATATATAAAGTCTTGCAGTGAAATAGTTTTTTTGTTTTTTTTAATCGTATCACCCCCAGCAAGGCGGTAACGCCACTGATGTGCAGGGGGTTACGTAAGAGTGAAAAGATTTGAAAAGAGAAAGCCGGAAACCACATCCTAAACAGGAAACAAGGGATAAGCCTCTTCACCCGTTCAATAGACGTGGGTGGAGTGTAAACCGGGCGATAGTTTAGTCTTTCTACTCCAATAAAGGTATGTCCGGGTAATGAGTCTATATCCAAACAACCCCAACTAAATCTGCACCGACTTACTGACTAAACAAGCAACTGCTTTACAGCTACTTTACAACTCTTTTAAAACTGCCGTTCTCTGTATAGGCAGGATTATATGTACTCTCATTTGAGTTCATTAGTATGTACAAAGGGGCGATTCCCCAACACACACACACACACACACACACACACACACACACACACACACACACACACACACATATATATATATATATATATATATATATATATATATATATATATATATAATCATATTGCCCCAAGTAACGCATTTTACTGCCACTGTTGTGCAGGGAGTTACATAAGAGGAAACTTATGAGAAAGAGTGACAGGTTATAGGGGGTGTCAGGAAGTGGGTAAGAGAAGGTTGAGAATACTGATGAGAGTGGAGTGGACGGAGAAAGAAGCATGAGAGAGAAGATGAAGGTTAGTAAGATAGGAGATGACTATTGACTTTACATTTAAATTCTTGGAGATTGTAGCTGTCGGAGAAGCAAGTAAACGGAAGAGAATTCCACAAGCAGGAAGTGCGAGAAAAGAAGCTACTGAAGTAGAAAATGCGATTATATTTTATTGGTTTTACAGTAAAAGGGTGGGGCCTAGTTTCTAATTTTGTGGCTCGAGTAAATTCATATATAAGGGGCACCAGTGAGCTAAGTTCATCGGAGCAGAAGCTGTGAAAGTATTTGTAGAAGAGACACAGGGAAGCCACATTGCGCCGGTGAGAAAGTGACTGTATATGAGCTGCCAAGTTGGGTCTCAGTGTTATCAGGTAGTAAATTTACAACCTGATGAGACATTGTCCATTCAATGTCGAAACAAAATGTACAATTTGTAATATTTTGAATATGTTCTAAAGTAAAATTTATAATATATATATATATATATATATATAAACTTTTTTAATTTTCAAATAGTAAATATAATCTTCGCTTAATTTAACTTCTTAAAATATGATGAATTTACGTGGAAAGGAGTAACAGCTTTAAAAAATATATTTTTCAAAAACTTTTAAAAAATAATAATTTCAAAAACAATTTCATTTATTTGTAAATAAGTCCTGAAAGGTTCATTAAAATCAGATAATTATTTGATTTTTGCAAGAATTCCAAATTAACGTATCTGTCACCGAAAAAAAATTGAGTTATGTAATATTACGTTTTCCATACTAAACTCACGTAATTATTTGGTTACCCGCTAAAGGATTAAAAAATTTTCAAAATAATTAAAAATTACTTTGATCCTCCCTCTTAATAATAATATAAATATTTTGATGAAAAATGTTCGTTTTTATTAAGTTTATGGCAATTTCTATTCATACTAAGCGGATTTTTCAGTGATTTAGGGGAGGTACCTATATATATATATATATATATATATATATATATATATATACTAGCAGTATAGCCCGGCGTTGCTCGGGTGTAATAAAAGCTTTAAAACTAATCCATGGTCCTGGAGCTCAAATTCTTTGGACGTTGGCACAAAAGACTAACAAGCAACAGTTTTTTCCAGTTACAACGAAAACGTAGACTGAAAGAAAAATGAATGGATGTAAGTCAAATTTCGATTTCCTGGTATCGATATCAAATAAGTTGTTTTCGTCGTAAACTGAATTTTGAAGGTTAAATAAATCCTCTGAGTAAATGGTATCATGGCTGAGACTAAGAACTACAATTATACCTACTTAGAGCCAAACCCGAAGCAAAAACTAAAATGAAAGGGCTGAAAAAAATACAGACATACAGGCAGATAAACAGACGCACACACAAACATCTTGCCTTATATATATATATATATATATATATATATATATATATATATATATTATCGATTTTCTGCACTATTGTAAGAACTGTAACCTTGAAACTTCTGAATATCGTTGTGGTGTCTTCAGGCGATTTGCAATAACTGATTTTACCGTTTATCGTTTCCTTTTTTTTTTAAAGAACGCTCTCGTAACGGTGGTTTCTTTAACGCTCACGTGACGAGGAAGTTTTGAACGCGCAATTTTTAAAAATAACAAGAAATTATAACGTGTTCATCCATGGTTGCATGAACCAAATAGGTATTGTTTGCTATGGCTACAATTAGTCATAATTTTATGTTCTTTTATTCAATAGTTCATTTTGTTTGGGAATAGCATAATCGCTAACTTTTCTTCCTGGCACAGTTTACAAATTTTGCCACCGTTGTAAGGCTTGGCTGTTTTCCCTATACTCCACGTTATGTCTGAGTCTTTTCCATATTTTGATTTCATATTTCCACGTGGCTAGCCAATGTTGTACATTTTATTAAGTTTTCTATTTTAAATGTAGACTTGTGATTGAACCACCTGGTCTTAAATTTGTCTTTGGTTGATCCCAAATATATCTTATTATGATCATTTAAGTACTTTTGCATTGTAAATGACTTCTTTTGTATTACAAAGTCCTTATAAATATATATATATATATATATATATATATATATATATATATATATATATATATATATATATATAGTATAAGATATTTTTAGTAAAGTTGAATGCAACGAAATCAGACTGATTTCGAACTAGGGTCACGAATTTACCTTTCTCTGGAGGTAATCGTTTTATTACCTACCCTCATGTGCACAGAAATGTATATTGAAACGCTCGAGCACCTCACTGAGTACAAATGAGTGTTATCGAACGAACTGGAAACACAATTTTCAAACACATACACATTCATATAGATTCAAGAGTAACCGCCCACATAAATTTAGATCAGTCTCATGCACATGCGTCAGTAAACCCAGGACAGGTTAATAAAGTCGCATATTGACATTTAACTAGATAGGGAAATGTGACTACAAGAAAAGATGGCCCCATTTCATATAGTGACAATATAAAGTTTAACCTGGCAAATTACTACCTTGCCTTACAACTTTCTCTTATATTCTCTCTCTTTCTTTTTCTCGCTCTTATATATATATATATATATATATATATATATATTTATATTTATATAAGAGTACTATGTGAGAAAATATTCCATACTTTGATATAAGTATATTCTCGTTAAAATATATCAGAAGGCAGGAAAACATTCAATAAAACTTATGGCATGTATACCAAGATGGATTATATATATATATATATATATATATATATATATATATATATATAACTAAAAATACAATTAATACAATAAGGCTGATGTTTTCATTGTCTGATTGCTCTATAATACCTTTCTGATGAAGAAATGCATCGGCTAAGTTAAGTTTATATTTTGTCTTTATTCGCAGAAACACACACACACACACACATATATATATATATACACTATCGGCCATAATTATTAGGCCACCCCAGTTTTTAAAGAAATTATGTATTTCATACTATTTTTTTGTATTTATTGCCAAATAAAAATAGAATGGTTCTTTTGTTATTATTACTTTGCAACATTTTACAAGGCAAGGAAGCAAAGATGAACTCGTCCGAATCACCCTAAATTTTCTTCATTCTTTTATTGATGAAACTGCAATATAGGTAATTATTAAATCTTTATAAATTCATTTGATGCACATGTTATTGTGCAATATTAACAAAAGAACCATTTTATTTTCCTTTACAATCATTCATTTGGCAATAAATACTAAAAAATAGTATGAAATACATCGCAAGCATTAGGATGGCCTAATAATTATGGTCGGTAGTGTATATATATTTATATTTAGGCAGTAACCGTTCTTTTTAACAATTTTTGTTGAATATAGCAGACAAGAAAATTTTATTCTTTTTTCGTTTGTTTTTTCAGCGTTATATATATATATATATGTGTGTGTGTGTGTGTGTGTGTGTGTGTGTGTGTGTGTGTGTGTGTGTGTGTGTGTTATGGCCGAGTGGTTAGAACGTTTGCTTTCTGACCATGAAGCACTGGTTCGAACCTCACCGTGGTCAATTTGTCAGGAAAGTGACTTCTTGATATTATCGGTTTGAAGGAGGTGATTCCAGCGTGTGGCCCAATTTGAAAGTGCCTGAAAAACATACCATGGTTTGACTCAAGCCTTATGAGTGAAATTGACTAGACGGGACCCTTTGAGGAGCCTTCGATGTTTAGGCTAACTCAAAGTCACAAGTCAACGTGGCCAAGGGTTTGAGCGTTCTGTCTTTGTTCAGATTGTTGTTCATGCGAGATAACGAGCTCTCTTCCAAAAACTGTAACTAAGGTCCGCTCAGGATAAATGTAGTATAAACCCCAGGTGGGCACTGTGGGTGTTGAAGAGACACAAGTTTTGCTGAGCAGGAATCTACAATGGAGATTAGCTTCCCGCCCCGGGGATCCCCGAATACAAGTGTCAAGCCATTAGGTACAATGTATCTGGGTATGTATGTATGTATGTATGTATGTATGTATAATCCGGGCGTTTCTCATTCATTGGAATGAAATATGATTTCGCTTATTACCAACTCTCTTAACTAAAATTTAAGAAGAAAAACTCATTTGTGATTTTTAATTAACACAAATTAATAGCGAATCTGCATGGAAAAACTCAGATCGATTCACCTCATAAAAATACTAAGTACTCTAAACTATTTTTGCTGTTGCTTGAATCCTTTCTGGTTAGAGCGTAGAATTTTTCAATAGCCTACAGTTCAGATAGATAGATAGATAGATAGATAGATAGATAGATAGATAGATAGATAGATAGATAGATAGTGGCTGGTTAGACCAGCAGATGGTAGATCAAAAAAATGCTCAATCAAATAAAATAAAGGTACAGAATATGTCAATATATATATATATATATATATATATATATATATATAATGGGTGACAATTCGTTGAGTATGATGATTTTCTAAGACCTTTGCTTATAAGTGGCGAGAACTTTTGAATTGCCACCTTTTAATTTTTCGTTTATTTTCCTTAATTTTCGTTTACATTATTTCGTTTTGTTTTTCACATCTACGTCTCAGATATGAACCACAAAAATACATCCTTTATAGAAATTTGAATATAATACTTTAAAATAAAAATTAATAAAATTGTTACAATGTACATGTGATCTATAAATCATTAGTTATTTTGATTTTTTTATGAGATTTGTTAATGTCTAGGACAGTTAAGTACTCTTCCAAATCATATCGTTCTTTCTGGGCGATGACACCAGCATTGATATTATTATGGGATGATAACTGCGTAATTTCAATTATGGGATGTTAGTTCATTTCATACTACTATGGGATGTTCGCTGTAGGATAATGGTGTTTATTCATTATTGCAACTATATGACACGTGTCTGTAACTTGCCGGTATGTATTCCGTATCATAATCAGTATGAAAATGTCTTATTATTTCCATTGGTGTTAAAAATGTAGTTTTCGAACAAGAAGAATTACCGTAGACACGTTCGTTTCTGAATATTTAATCATCGCCATCTCTCGGAAATTGGCGCCTAAAATTTTCTGTTTTTGATAGGCGCTTTAACAGACTTGAAAATATGTATAGACCTACTATCAGAGATATATTTGGTTAGAGTTAAGGTTCATGATAAATTGTGGATGGAATGATACAAAGAGGTGTAAATGTCCACACCTGTATATATAATCATACATATATATATATATATATATATATATATATAATGTATACAGCATATACTGTGGCGAATCTACTATAAAACTAATAGAGCTTAAGTTTCAGGGTCCCTAATCATAACTGAGATCCTAATGCAACATTTAAAGAGTAAATTAACAAAATCAATCTCGGCACAATCCTCGAATCTATTGTTGTTGGATGTGAAGAGACAAGACCACAAAAATGTAGGTCCACCACACTTTATATATATATATATATATATATATATATATATATAAAGATAGAGAGAGAGAGAAAGAAAGAGAGAGATGAAACAAAGAGTCGAGTATTTTTGTCCGAATTCGTCCATATATACATCTTTTGTTAAAATAATTGAAATATGTCTGCATGCTATCAATGATCATCTTATTGATTTTTCCACATAATAAACACATACACACATACACACCCATATATATATATATATATATATATATATATATATATATATATATATATTCGAAATAAAGCTTTTTGTTTAATTTTCATTGTGTTCCAATGTTTTGTTAGTTAAAGACTTTTCATATATTCCATCTTACATACATTTTCCGATATTTTATATCAGTTAGTTTATCAACTATATATATATATATATATATATATATATGTGTGTGTGTGTGTGTGTGTGTGTGTGTGTGTGTGTGTGTGTGTGTGTGTGTGTGTATAGGTGTGTACAAGTGTGCATACCGATGTTGTCACGAAACTTTGAGGTCGGTATGTACCTACTAAGGGACATTTTTTTTTGCATTAAACTTAGATAGATAGATAGATAGATAGATAGATAGATAGATAGATAGATAGATAGATAGTAATGTTTGTTACAATGGTTTATAAAAGCATAGAATCACTACACAAAAGTTTTCGCGTTTCGGAGCCACGTTTACCCATCTTCTGGTGATGAGGTTAAATAAAAAATAAATTATATATATATATATATATATATATATATATATATATATATATTAGCAAAAATAATGTGTGCTTGTTTATTGTTCATATATCAATATTTTTTCTCTGCATCTATTTGTTAATAATTGAGATGAAAAGCTCAAAATAAACTTAAAGCGATTATTTATTTTATTTAAAATTTTGAAACAAACCAGCTACAATATATATATATATATATATATATATATATATATATTTATATATATATGTATGTATATATAGTCATCCGCAGACAGATCTCTTTATAAAGAGTTAATATATATATATATATATATATGTGTGTATACGTGTATATACACATCATTATATAAATATTAATTTAGGTATGAATAGACCAGTTGTGAAAAATGCATGAAACTCCGTGTCTTTCGTAATATATATATATATATATATATATTACGAAAGACACGGAGTTTCATGCATTTTTCAGACTGGTCTATTCATACCTAAATTAATATTTATATAATGATGTGTATATAAACGTATACACACACACACATATATATATATATATATATATATATATATATATATTAACTCTTTATAAAGAGATCTGTCTGCGGATGACTATATATACATACATATATATATATATATATATATATATATATATGTCAAATGTATTAATAATAGAAATATATTTTCTTTCTCAAAGGAAGCACAACTCCAAGTTTCATTTACAAAGCAATTATAGCATTACTGTACATCCAGCATTATTTTATTAACACCAGCACTAAATCTGCGATATTATATATTCATGTTACACACACACACACACACACACACACACACACACACACACACACACATATATATATATATATATATATATATATATATATATATATTCGCTGCATTAAATGAAAGTAACAAAATCATGGAATATAACTTCGCTTTGCCGACTTAGTTTTGCTGAATTTGTAGTCAGGAAATAAATTCGCTGCCGTTTCCCCTCTCACTAACTTATTTTCTTCTTTTCTCTGAGTCAGTATTTACCTGACCCTCCCTTCAAACTTGATTTTTACGTGGGTCATTTTGAGCGAGTTTGCTGGGGCAAAAATTCCCCGTTTACCTCAGACGAGACTCTGCCGGTTGCCATAACTTTGTCTAGGTTAGACCGGAAGACAGTGTCCTACATGGTCATAGGATTGATTCACTCTGACGGACAATTCCTCTTTGAAAATATTTATTTTTGTATAATGCAAAAATGTGGCAGAAATCCAAAAGTCGGGATGGAGAAAAACTTGATTTAATTTGTTTTATCTTAAAAACCTAGCTAATTACAATCACTGACCCCAAATAAACTATACAATATTTCTTGCACCAAAACATCACAACCTTACTGACATTCTTACTACAAATACCATATATATATATATAAATACCATGATACATTGAAGACTTTATGAAATCCTAACTTTTCCCATATCTACAATTTGTCTGTTGGAAGTGGGAAATAAATTAACAGCTATAAAAATTAAAAAACACGATAAATATTTGTACAATGCATAATATTTACAAAGAACTGAACAAAATCGTGTTTATAATAAAAAAAAACACAAACGCTAATTGTAACAGAAATATCCGAAATTTAGTCGGAACTTGAATGAACAGCCATTCTAATAACTATACACACATTCAAACACGACAATAAATAAAAAAAAAACACTCAAAAAAGATAAATGCCTTGCTTCTAGCAGTGAACTATCATTTCTGATCACTTAACAGGGGGGGGGGGAAATTAAAGTAAAGAAACTGTAAGCAAAAATAAAAATGGGGCAATAAACATATATACACTAAGTTAACTTGGCGTAAACTAAAAGCAAAATAAACCTAAACTAAACTATTTTGGGTTAAGTTACCAATGTCTGAATTCAGCGTTCCCAATATCCTGATACCTAACTGGCATCGAAATGCCACTCCAATCAGCTTCTTTCTCTCGACAGATACGCACACGACTCACTCACCTTTTACTAACTTCTGATGGAGAGAGTCTGCCTTTCCGTCCCGATCTTGACTTTAAGCTGGTGCTTAAAGAACAAGATCAGTTGGGAAGAGGTAAATTTCTCGTCTCTATACAATTTCTTCATTTGCGTCGTCCATATCACGACTCGCATAAAAGCTACTAAACACATGACCCCATAGTGCTCAGCCTTAGTTAAAGACGGTACCACGTTTCTACAAGCAAAACTGGTTTCAAAGACAAAGAAAGTTACGCGAAGCGTGCGAATCATGATGTCTTCAGTAAACTTGAACAACGTCACTGTGACTTTGCAATGGAAGAACATGTGAGCCAGGGTTTCCACCAACTCACTCCAGCGGACGCATTTGGGCGAATTTCCAAGGCCCGCTGAAGAAAGTTTTTAGCCGACCCAGAGGGACCTTCGCATCACCAGCTAGGTGAGTGATGCCTCATCATGAGTAAGGCATTTCAACCCAGGCGCCCAAGTCCATATGGAGCGATTCAATCATCTTGAACGAACCTCCACACAACGCATGGAGAAGCCATCTGTCGTTCGTAAGAGGAACTTAAGGGCTAATCTGCATTCATGATAGAAGAAGCATTCGCCTCGAGTTAAACGGCAAGTCTCCTCCTCACACTTCTTAGGAACGAGAAGTTCATACTGAGGTTTTCCTTCAAGAACTTGTCATTCCAATCCGCTTACGAACACATTCGACTAGGAACACAATGCGAAGCGTATATTGACGAATCTCAACCCAGACCGCCTTCAGAAGAGTGGAGGTAACCAACCTTTGGATCCTTGCCTCCCTCCGCAAGAAGGAAATCAACGTCACTGACTATTTGCATTAGTAAGGCATACAGGAGTTTAAAAGGGAATTGGGTAGATATGCGAAACATACTTCCATCTTCCCTGTTAAGAAAGATTCCTTCGGGATCACAGACGAACTAGACCTTCTCTCGCACCTCCAACCAATTCATTTCCAGCAAGAGAGCGAGACCGAACGACGCTGAGTGTCCTGACCGTCACGTCCGTACAGAGGAAAGGTCTCGGAAGAGAAACTACTTTCCACGCGCTCAACCTCAAGCTTATCGCGTTTGATCTTGGCCTCTGTCATCGTCTCGTATACTTTGATCTTTCTGCCGACTGTATCAATCTCGGCACTTCTCGACACGAGAACCGAAACGTTATCAACATAGGCGGTGGACCTGGCCAGGGTTTCAGCACCAAGTAAGGAGATTCGGCGTGGGACTGGGTTCGCCTTTAACTTTCGAAGGAAAGGCTCTTAAGCAAGAACGTAAAGCAAAGGCGAAAGCGGAGAACCTTGACGAAATGAAGCGAAATAACACGAAAGACTCCGATTGTACTCCCTTTCAACGGCACACCGCGGGACGCGTAAAGAAGTCGGATTCAGGTGCGAAAGTACGGCCGAAACCAGCGGTTGAAAGGACAGCCTCCAGAAAACGATGATCAACCCTATCGATGCGTTGAACTGATCTCAACTGATTATCGCAACTTCTTTGTCGACTTTCACAGCGATCAAGCGTATCAAATTAAGGTAGTCCTGAATAGTCCTACCCTCCACAGTACAAGTCTGCTCAGATCCAATAAGACCAAACAGATAAGCTGAAAACGGATAGCTAAGATCTTGACCAAAATCTTCTACTCTGTATTTAACATTGTCAAAGGGCGAAAGTTACCTATCCCATCGCTACCGTTTTTCTTTTCTTTTCTTTTTAATAATTTCACCCTAAGCAAGGCATTCCACCGCCACTATTGCGCAGGGGTTACATAGCGGAAGGTGATGAGAAAGAGTGGTTAGATATAAGAAATGTCAGAAGGAGGGTGATAGACGGGTAAGGATACCAAGGACGAGGTTTGGGTAGATGGGAAGAGTGTTTGAGAGAATAGATGCGAGTTAGTGTGTTAGGAGGTGTCTATTGACCTTACATTTAAACTCCTGGAGATTGTAGCTGTCGAGGAAGCAAGTATTTGCGTAGCAAACTGATCACACCTCTGGATTAAACGTTGAAGTATAAATCTCAGCGTTGCTGTCAATCTGTTCCAGTAAGGAAAAGGAGAACGGGCGTCCGCCTCAAGTATAGTTCGTATAGAGGACAATTTAAAGTCGGGGTTTTGTCCAGGTCAACTAGCTTCAGTGCTTTCCAGATCTCAGACTCCGAAATGGAGACCTCTCACCCAGCCGCTTAAACCGCCTCGAGGCAGGAAAAGTCGGCCACATATGCATCGAACTAAAAAGTGCTCAGTCGGTCTCCCTGGTGAACAGATCCTGAAAGTCATCATGAAAAGCCTCACATAATCCCGCGTTTGTAGTCACGGTCCGCTTATCCAGCACGCGATATGCCTATTCCATTTCTCTGCAGCCATATTCGTTGCGTCTTGAAACATTTTTTTAACCTCGCCTTAACTACAAAAACTTAACCTTTCAAGGAAGAAAACCAGCTCCACCCTAGCTAAGGCTATGGCTTCAGTATCACGGGATTTAATCCCCCGATCATCACATGCCTATTTAGATTGAGTCGACGACTACAATCAGCAGCAAACGACCTAATTAGTCCCAACCACGTCTACGGCTATATTGTGTTGAATACACCGGTTCCCGTCCGATCACCGAAGTTAAGCAACATCGAGCCTGGTCAGTACTTAAATGGGTTACCATTTGGGAATACCAGGTGTTGTAAACGTAACGACCAAGAATGATCCACCGGTCCTCCAGGTTTAGGAGTTGGGTGCAGGGCTAACAACTCTACCCCGTAAAAAACAGTTTGTTACAGAAACAGCAACAAAATGTTGCTACCCTATGCACCATTGGGTGTGATGGATAAATAATGATGATGATGATTCCCAACTGCTACCCTATGCACCATTGGGTGTGATGGATAAATAATGATGATGATGATTCCCAACTGCTACCCTGTGCACCGTTGGGTGCGATGGATAAATAATGATGATGATGATTCCCAACCACAGCTCCAATTCTTCTTTGACTCTCCTGACAATTTCCAGCGTCAATATTTATGATATTTGAACGAGCCCAAGTACTATTCTGATGAAGTGTATACATCTCCACAACACAACCAACTTTTAGATATGCACTTTTTAAATATTTTTAGTCGATCTTTTTTCCAACATGGCCCTATTTCCAGCGTCTCAATCTGGCTACATTTCCGCTTACCCTTGCGTTTTAAAGGAATATTTGTTGCAGGAATAGGTACTTTTAAAGTATCATAAAGTAGGCTCATCAGTAAATTTAATTGTATTGAGATTCTGTGAATATCTAGACCTTTATTGATTCTATGTCTTCAATGTCGCAATTGTTTACTTTCAACAACGTACATCATAATAACAAGGCGTTGAATAATTTTTCCTTTCCTGACAATTTTTCTTTCTTGGCTTTAAAAAAAAAAAGACTGTATAGCTGATCGTAAATGATCTGGTAGTTTAAAATTTTCTAACCCTTTTATTCACTGGCAGTAATTTGTCAAAAATGGAAAAGCACTTTTCTAGCAAATATGAGCCCTGCCGGTGACATTTTCGCATTGACGTTAGCATTTAACATCATTCGATATACGCTCGTGAATTCTTGTAGCGCCGTTTGTAGCCTGTAGCTTTTCTCAATGCTCTTTTGAAGATGTCAAAAAACCGCTCAGCGTGACTCTTCGATCTCGGATGATAATTTGATGTTGTCAAGTGTTCAACCGCATTTTTTTTACAGAAATGTTTAAACTCACTAGAAGTAAACTGAGTTTCGTTATGGGATACCACACTGTCTGATGCTCTAATATTGGCAAAAACTTTGTGTAAAAAATTGTTAGTTGCTTACACGTTAATTTCTTGGGCCATTTGTGAAACTGTCGACCACAATTAAATAGTATGAAGCATTTAGCGGTTGAGCAAAGTCCATAGGTTGTCTTGCCCATGGTTTATCAGCCTGATGATTTATAGGTGGTTATTTTGCTGCTGAATTACAACCATTATAATTTCAATATTGTTGTCCAACTTCAACCAATACACGTAGCTTCTCATCAGGGATTTCTTCCTCACTATTCGCAGATGTTTTATGTGAAATTGCTTCAAAATCCTTTTTTCGTAGTCATAACGGAATTACAAAATAGAAAATGCTGTATTATTGTTACAAGATTTACTTTTAGTTTGACACCGTTTCGACTTAATGCCATTCATAATTTTTGAATAAACGTATCCTTTTTAGAATCAATTTTGATATCGTCTATCCTGACCGGTAATTCTTGAATAGTGTCACAAGGCTTTTAATATCGCTTTCGGATTCCCTCGAAGCAATCGCAGTATCTTCAAAATCTTATGTATTTTTCGATATGAGTCTGGACAAGCCATCAGTCTGTTCCAATTTGTCAGTCGATAGATACTTTATCTTGAAATCACAGTTTTAAAAAAACCGTAGCCCAACGCTGTAGTTAGTTTATCATATGAATGGGAATCGCTTTCTTAGAACCTAACTTTTTTTATAATCATATCGCCCCAAGCAAGGTAGTCTGTTGACACTGGTGCGCAGGGTGTTACATAGGATGAAAGTTATGAGAAAGAGTGACAGGTTGCAGGGTGTGTCAGGAAGTGGGTAAGAGAAGGATTAAGATACTGAGAGTGGAGTGGACGGAGAAAGAAGCGTGAGAGAGAGAATGCAAGTTAGCAAGATAAGAGATGACTATTGACTTTACACTCCTGTAAATTGTAGCTGTCGGGGAAGCAAGTAAACGGAAGGGAATTCCACAGGCAGGAAGTGCGAGAAAAGAAGTTGATGGAGTAGAATTTGCGTTTACATTTTATTGGATTCACAGTAAAAGGGTGGGACCTAGTTGCTAACCTTGTAGCTCGAGCAAATTCATGCATCCATGAATGAAAACGCCATAAGTCCTTGTAATTTTAAAAATTGCGCGTTCAAAAATTCCCTGCCACGTAAGCGTTAAAAAAAAACACCGTTACACATTCTTTAAAAAAAAAGAAGAAAAAAACGGGAAACTGTAAAATCAGTTGTGGCAAATCGCCGGAAAACATCACTCGTGGTAGAAACTTAGGTCGTGTAATAACTCGTTTACAAATGGAAAATATATATATATATATATATATATATATATATATATATATATATATGATCTCCCAGACGTGATAAAACCTGAAGTCGACATCTATGCAGATGACACCACCATCTACCCCCGCATCAGTAAGACATCTTGCGAGGCGTAGAAACATAACCTAGATGCTGATATCGAGAAGAACCTCCACTCAGTGATGAACTGGGGTAAGAAGTGGCTCGTAAATTTCAATACCTCTAAAACAAAACTCCTGTCTGTCAAACATCACAGGCAACCTCTCCTGCCACCCATAAGCATGGACCAAGCAAGTCCCCCCGAAAGCAATACACTGCGACTCCTCGGCCTTACCCTTTCTTCTGATCTCAAATGGAATTATTAAATTGAATCAATAACTAAATCCACTGCTAGGAAGGTTGGGTCGCTGTGTCGAACCAGAAGGTTTTTTCGCCTGAATCCATCTTGCACATATACAAATCAACCATCCGACCGTGCATGGAATATTGTCATATTTGATCAGGCGCCCTTGCTGTTCGTCTCGGTGTTCTCGACAGGCTCCAAAGGAGAATCTGTAATGTGACTGATCCTGACCTGGCAGCTCGACTCCAGCCACTTTCTCATCGGCGGAATGTGGCTTCTCTCTGTCCTTTCTACAAATATTTTCATGGCTTCTTCTCTGAAAACTTAGGTCACTGGTGCCCCCTCCACAAGAATTTACTCGGGCAACCAGACTGGCATCAATGTCCCACTCTTTTACAGTTTGATCAACCAAATGTAAGCGACAATTCTATTCCATCAGCTTCTTTTCTCGCTCTTCCCGCCTGTGGAACTCATTTCCATATACTTGCTTTTCTGACGGCTACAACCACCAAGAATTTAAATGCAAAGTCAATTCTCATCTCTTATCCGCTTAACTCCAGCCCTTTCTATATCACCCAATGTATCTTGTTCTTTTCCTTTCTCTCTACCTTCGTAACTGTCTTCACTCCTGTGTTCATATCCTTCTCTTTGCTCTTTCTCTTTCACCCACTGTAGCCGGTTCGTCTTTGTTTTCACTCTTTTCCTGTCTAAAACTTTAACTCTCTTATGTAACCCCCTGCACATCAGTGGTGGAAATTTTAAATATTAGCAGTAAATTAAAAAGATTACCTGAAGAGTGGACAGAAATCTACGATTCTCTGAAGCTGTGATGTTGAAGCAAACATCAATCAAGTGACAAACTTTTTCTCATATTTATTCTACTATTGCTCTATTTTTTATACCGAGCACTTTATTACAAAGTCTTCTTACCTTAAACGCCTTTCTAGCCTTATTCCACCAACTGTCAGTAGTCTTCCAATACATATCGTTTCTACCTAAGCTTCGGGAGAAAAAAAAATCCGTTCCCAGTCGGTCACTTTGTTTTTGATCGATCACTTTCTAACAACATCCAATTCTGTTGTTACATTTTCAAAAAATCATCTTACATGAAACTCGAACTAGCACAATTCAGTTCTTCCCTAAATTATTACTAAGAATACACCTTTAAGTGCCGAATAAATATATCGAATCCATAGCTAAATCCTCTGCGAAGAAGGTCTGTTCTCAGTGTAGAGCCAGGAATTTTTTCCCATCTGAAACAATCCTGCACATATATAAATCTACCATGCGCCCTTGCATTGAATACTACTGCCATATCTGATCGGGTGCCCCTGCTATCCACCTAGAAGTTTTTGACAAAATCCAACGGAGAATCTGTAATGTGATCGATCCCGACTTAACAGCTCAGATACAGTCACTTTCTCACCGGCGTAATGTGGCTTCCTTGTGTCTCTTCTACAAATATTTTCATGGCTTTTACTTCGATGAACTTAGCTCACTGGTGCCTGCTATATATGAATTTACTCGAGGCACAAGATTAGCAAAAGGGACCTACCCTTTTACTGTTAAACCAATAAAATGTAAACGCAAATTCTACTCTATTAGCTTCTTCTCTCGCATTTCCTGCCTGTGGAATTCCCTTCCATTTACTTACTTCCCCGACCGCTACAATCTCCAAGAATTTAAATGTAAAGTCAATAGTCATCTCCTATCTCACTAACCTGCATCCTCTCTCTCATGCTCCTTTCTCCGTCCACTCCACTCTCATCAGTATTCTCATCCTTCTCTTACCCACTTCCTGACACCACCCATAACCTGTCACACTTTCTCATAACTTTCCTCCTATGTAACCACCTGCAAAACAGTGGCAGCAAAATGCCTTGCTTGGGACGATATGATTATTAAAAAAAACTCTATACTTTCATAACGTGGATATAAAGTGGGGGATCAATTATACATTACAATCAATATATAAACTTAATATTTAATTGTCATTCCATCTATTCAGTCAGTCAGTTAAGTGGCATACGTGATACACGCTTTGGGCGATCATGTCTCGAAAAAGACATGACTGACTTGGCAGAAGATTATCCCGCAGTAGGTTGCCATTATTTTCTGCGGTAGTCTGGTTGCCAGCCAAGGCTATACAACCCAATCTATCCTATTATTTGACTCATAGCTAGAGGGGGAAGAGATGTATTATGTTAAGTAGTAATTAGTGGGGGGTTCGTTTATTATTTCATAAAAATAGAAAACCGATCCCCCACTTTATGACAAGTAGCAGTCTTAATCATGATTCCAACTATTATATTCAGTCGGACAGTTAAATGCCATACGTGATACACGCTTTAGGCGTGTATGACTGACCTGGCAGAAGATTATCCCGCAGTAGGTTGCCATTACTTTCTGCGGTAGACTGGTTGCCAACCAAGGCTATACAACCCAATCTGTCTTGTTATTTGACCCATAACTTCAGGGAAGAGACTGACTAATACCTTTCTCAGGGGTATTTGCGCATAAGTGAATGCAAGGAATTCAACTGGAATTCGAACTCGGCTCCCCGATTTGTCGTTCCAAGCCGATATCCACTGCACCACAACGCACATCCCCAACAAAAACAACATTGGGAAAATAAGTAAAAAAATATTAGAAAAATAAATATGCTCAAAACTAAGAAAATCACTAAACATAAACCAATGGAAAAATACAAAAGCAACAATCAATTGGTTCAACAAATTACCAATAAAGAAAACTGCTCCTTCATACAACTAGTCATAAAAGATTTCTATCCATCAATCAATCAGAACACACTACTTTTAGCAAAACAATACATAAATATCCCCAACGAAGACATGAAGATAATTAAACCTGCCGAAAATCAATATTTTACCATGACAACAAAATATGAAGAAAAAATCCCAGTAACAAGAATAATAGCAGTAACTGCGATAACTTTGACGTAACGATAAAATGGCGCAAATATGCGAATTCGTAAGCAGATACATTATTATTAAAGTAACAAATATTATGAATAAAAAACATAAGTTTATACAGGGACGATGGCTAATTAATCCTAAAACGCTATTACGGCAGAACTACAGAAAAAAGAAAACAAATAATAAAAAATCTTCAAAACACTACGATTTACGATACATCCAAAATTCAATAAAAAAAAGAAGAAATTTCCTAGGTATAGCATTCAATTTAAATGACGGAACCTATTAACTATACTGAAAACAAACAACCATCCAATATACATTAAGAAAAATTCCAAAACGCCCACTTATTCAAGCACATACTAATATCTATAAATAAAGAATCTCAGAAAACTCTAAGTGGCTAAAAATATTCAATGAAATCAATATATATATATATATATTTTGATTTCATTGAATATTTTTAGCCAGTTAGAGTTTTCTGAGATTCTGAGCATCGCTCATTCCGTAATGAATTAGAGCACTCTGGCTATTGGGCGTGTATACTGATAATATACACGCTAAAATGTCTGCCTTCTTCTACCAAGCGCCCATAGCCCAGAGGTAGAATCGCCGACTGACGCCAATTCGGTCGGGTTTCAATCCTGGGTTAAAACAATCGGAGTCTAACCGTAATGATGAGCTGTGATACAGCGAAACAGATCTGTCTGCGGATTACTATATATATATATATATATATATATATATATATATATATGATGTAGAACACTTGTTATATTATCCAGGTAAATTCCGGTAGAGACGAACTCAATGTTAAATTTATTTATTTAATTTAACAAAGTAATATAATTTAGAAAAATTTTTGATATATTACGATTTCAATGGGTAATACATATTTCACCGCACAATCATTGTGCGGTGAAATATGCATTACCCATTGAAATTGTAATATATCACAAAAACGAAAACAATTCAAACAAAAGCAACAGAAAAAGAAATATAATTTGTTTCAGGCCCCTCCTACAATAATACCATAAAAGCATCAAGAAAAACACCATCAAAATCAGTTACAACTTCATGTATGACATGGAGTAAAAAATAACCAAAAACAATAAAAAATACTCAACAAAACTAATAACAATCACTTTAACAACAATAACAACCAGCAAAAACAACACTGACAAATGTAACTGCCGAAACATTCAATTAACAAGTAATGTCTAACCAATAACATAATATACAAAGCTACCGTAACAAATAATATTAATACAGAAGAAATGTTTAAACAGTCTTCACAGAAACAAATTTTAAAGAAAGATATAACCACAAAACGTCATTTAAAAAAGAAAAATACACAAACAACACAACCCTATCAAAAGATATAAGAAGCCAAAACGAAAAAATATTCCCCAAAAAATCAAATAGGAAATTATAAAAAAGGCAGCACCACATATTATCAATAGCAAAAATTGCAAATTATTCTTGAAAGGAAAACTAGCAATAATCACTTTTAAAAAACAAAATAAACTCTTAAACAAGAAAAATGAAATAATGGTAAATCTACGAACATAAGTATTTACTTTACCAACTAAACAGTAATTAAAACAAAACATACAAATAATATACTTATAAAATAAACTCCAAATAAATAAACAAAAATTATTATCCAAAAATCCAAATTTCTACAATTAACAATTTATCTCCACGAAAAAAGGGAAGAGTAATCGCATAAAATATCAATAATAAAAATTGTAAATTATACTTAGACAAAAAACTAACAATATATATATACATATGTGTAGGCGTGTGTATATCATTAGGTATACACGCATCTCCGCATGTGTGTGGGCGTACATGTGTGTGTATGTGTGTGCGTGTATGCGTATATACATATGTAAAAGCGTTCAATATTCGAAGATTAAATAAACAATGATACTTCTACGAACAAAAGGTCAAAGGAACGAAGGAAGGAACGAAGGAAGGAACGAAGGAAGGAACGAAGAAACGAAAAAAAAAAAAATTTAAAACAATATAACTATTACAACTGACGCTCTATTCCTCTTGCCAATACGATACATTGCTACACTCAGTATTCATTGGTCTACACTCACAAATCTCTCTCTCTCTCTCTCTCTCTATATATATATATATATATATATATATATATATATACAAATTAATAAGGAAAGAATAGAATATTTACAACGTTCAAAACATTAATTTAAAACAGTGCTCAATATAGAAATAGAGCAATT
>JBBBDQ010001452.1:505000-510000 GCA_037127315.1 Ascarosepion bandense | reverse complement strand
CATTACAGGAAGTAAATAGGCGGAAATTTTAGTAAAGGAAGTAAATAGGCCGAAAATAGGTCGAAATTTGTTGCCTACGCCGAAAGTCATTTAGCAGTTAATTACATGACTTCGTGAGAGTTACGGGAGACAAAAAGTGTGAGATGTAGTTCGATTTTTTTTCTGGTCAATCAGATCAATAAAGATAGGTTTCTTTAATAACTAATTGTTGATTTGAGTTCAGCATGTACATTTGCACAGAAATAATGCTATTTTGGATAAATTTGAAGGGGGAAAAGCCTTCGGGACCTAAAACGAAAATTTACCAAAATTACTTTCTTGAGAAAGTATTGGTAACATTTTTAAGTGTAAAGATTAGAGAAAATTGCATTGATAAATTGTTTCATTGGTTGGTTGATTTTGTTTAGCGGCCTATCAGCGTCTATGGATTATTTACTGCTGTGCTTAATGTTATTCTTTTAACTACAGGTTTTGTGTACATACTTTTATACTTTCGGTGTTTTTAGGTATATATTATATTTAGGTATATATATTAGGTATATATTTTGTAGATTATAAAATATATTCGCAATTTATATCTATAAAAGTGACGAGGTTGAACGTTGTGTAAGTATTTGTTTGTTTGATAGATTCGACTTAGCGTCTGCATTTTACGGTCTAACTCGACGGGAGTTGCGCTCAGATGTAGATCAAAATTTTAGAACGCTAACGACACCTTGAAATTTTTCAGAAAGCCAAAATTGGGTGTAGAAAAATATATATTATCACCGCACAAAGTCAGGGATCAGTTTATGTATTTATCATAATATAGAATCGATCACCTCACTTTATATTATCTATATATGTTGCCCCTCCCCCTTCCACCCTAATCCAATAGAGACATTCTACATTGTTATCTATATTTATAAAAGTGACGAGGGTGGACGTTGTGTAAGTATTTGCTATGTAAATTCATCGTATGCTTTTTATTCTTATTATTCCTTAAACTACCTGAGTGAAACGGGGCTAAACTGCTAGTTTTACAATAAAAAAGTACTGTTCATTTTTGTTTGGGGATTTGTTATTTGCCCATATCTGGGACCCTTAAAGGTGCTACAAAGCAAGTAAAGTTTTTTTTTTTTTTTTTTTTTTTTAAACATACTGCCCTTTACATTTGGGATGTAAAATGTTAGATTAGAGTGTAAGAACTAAGTTAAAGTCGACATACATGTTTACCGATATTTTTCTATATTTCTAAGATGAGGTATTGTAATTATTTTGATTACTTACATTTTTCGGACTGTCGTCCTCATTTTTATCGCCGGGCTATACTGCTAGTAATATTTAAATTCATTTAACTTACATGTGTTTTGTAGCCATTCTGGTATATCTTAAATAATCCCCGGGCACACTAATGCTAGTCAGCATAACTTCCTACTTTGTCAATAAATTAATCTAAGCTTTTCTATTAATTACATAGATAGAACATTATACAAGGAAACTTTCAGATCAAAATTCCACTAATAACTGTACGTGGCTCTAGTCTTAAGAATTCGCTTTCATATATCCATCCATTTTTATTGCTTCAAACGTTATTATAGTGGATTCTTCGTATTTAAAATAGACGACCTATTTTTATTTTTTTTAACAGTGTACACGTCATATGTGAGTTGTGGTTCAGTGGATATCGGCTCGGAACGAGAAACCGGGAAGCCGAGTTCGAATTCCAGTTGAATCCATTTTATTCACTTACGCGCAACTAACCTTGGGAAAGGTATTAATTCGTCTCTTCCTTCCAGTTATGGGTTAAATAGCAGGACAGATTGGGTTCTATAGCCTTGGTCGGCAACCAGTCTACCGCAGAAAGTAATGGTAACCTACTGCGGGATAATCTTCTACCCAGTCTTTCGAGACATGATTCGCCCAAGCGTGTATCACGTATGGAACTTGACTGACTGACATGTCATATATCGGTTTTCGTATTTCTAAAAACTTAAAATGCGTTTCCTGGCAGGGATCGAACCTGCGTCTTTCAGTATAATAACGTTTGAAGTGATACAAAAAATGTCTGATTAAACTAAATCTATATAACCATCTATTTTTTGAATGCTAAGATAATTTTTTATACTTTTTCATTTTAGGTCGTGGATATAATAATTTTAGACCTTTTTTTTTATTATTTGTGAATTATCATGGTTCTTGGGGAAAGATAGGGTAGTTGCTTCCAGTTGTCTTAAGAATTTACAGTACTCTTTCTCCTGGATTGGTTGCCAGCCAAGGCTCGTATTTATCCTGTTACTTAACCCACGGAGAGAAACTATCGATTCACGCCCTTTCCCAAGATTATGTGCAAAAGGGAATGCAACAGACTAGAGCTTGAAGATGACGTGACGAATTCTCTTTTCATGCCGAGAAATCGCTACACAAACATCGGGGATTAACGGGATATATGCTATGCTAAAGAAATGAACCAAGACAGAGGTAACTTTATCTGCGTCAGGGTCATTTTAGCCCAAATCAGGCCTTTTTAATAGTAGGGTTGCAAATAGAATGAAAAATGATTTTAACTTGATTGATCAATTACATTCAAGCAATCCTTCTTTTACGTTACACGCTGTCTGTATACGTGAAGCGTCAATGAAAGAGTCTTGTGCACACCCTAATCTATGATAACCCCCCCCATACAACTACATCTCAATTTTCATAAGTTAGTATTCATATAAAAATACAACTTATGTTGTAACTTAATTATGTACAACTAGCAGTTGCTCGGGTGTAATGAAAGCTTTAAAACTAATCCATGGCCCTAGAGCTCAGAGGCTTTGAACGTTGGCACGAAAGACTAAAAAGCAATAGTTGTTTCTAGTCAAAGCGGAACCGTAGATTTAAAGAAAAATGAATGAAAGTAAGTCAAATTTTGATTTCTGGTATCGATGTCAAATAAGTTTTCCGTTGCAAACTGAATTTTGAAAGCTAAATAAATCCTCTGAGTAAATGGTATCATGGCTGAGACTAAGAACTACAATTATACCTACTTAGAGCAAAACCCTAAACAAAAACTAAAATAAAAGGGCTGAAAACCTGATTTTGATCAGAATCGATAGGATATCGAGGTATCGATTTCCAATATCGAAGTCAAATAAGTCATCCAAGGATAAACTAACCTAAGTAAATCCATGAATACTTATCGTACCCATCGAGAGTAACATTGGAGAAAATGAGCCACATTGATGGCTGAATATCGGTTTTTGATCAGATTCAATAAAATATTGGAGGTATCGATTTTCGATATCAGGGAAAATGAGTCGTCTAAGATCTACTAATGTTTGAGACTAAAAACTATAATTTTACCAAGTTAGAACAAATTCTGCAGTAAGAACCACGATAAAAGGGCTGAAATCCTGATTTTAATCAGACCTGATCGGATATCAGGGTATGGATTTTCGATATCTGAGGAAATAAAAAAATAAGTATCCCATGACTTGACTGGAAGCCTAAAGAATATTTGTGTGAAGTTTGGTGAGAATCGGATAAAAATTGTGGATTTATATAAAGGACATACAGACAGATAGACAGACAGATAGACAAACACACACACACACAAACACACACACACAAACATCTTGCCTTTTATATATATATAGATAACGGATCATATGCAATATAAGTGCACAATTAAACTAACAAATTGAAAATAATCACAAAGGCACATGGCCCAGTGGATATAGGTGTTTTCTGGTTCCAGCGACTTCACCCAAAGAGTTGTGAGTTCAATGGCTACAGTAATGGTGAGACTCGAGTTAAAATGGCATCGAACAGTTTTTGTTTTTTTTTTTAATCATATCACCCCGAGCAAGGCGGTAACGCCACTGATGTGCAGGGGGCTACATAAGGGAAAAAGATTAGGAGATTGGAGAGAAGGACAAACCAGTTAGAAAGGAGCAAGAGAAGGATGGAAATACAGCTGTGATGACAGTTGCAAAGGTGGAAAGAAAGGAAAGGACGTACAGGGCGGTGTGGAAAGAATTAGTTTCAAGTATTTAAAAGATGAGTATTGACCTTGCATTTAAATTCCTGCCGTCAGGAAAGCAAGAATAAGGAAGCGAGTTCCACAGGCGGGAAGTGCGAGAAAAGAAGTTGAAGGAGTAGAATTGTCGTTTGCATTTGGTTGATCTAACTGTGAATGGGTGAGACCCAGATGCCAGTCTGGTTGCACGAGTAAACACCTGTTGCGGAGGCACCAGTGACTTAAGTTCGTTGGAGCAGAAGCCATGGAAGTATTTATAGAACAGACAAAGGGAAGCCACATCTCGTCGGTGGGAAAGCGGAATCAGAATTATATACCCCAGTGATTGAAATAAAGGATTCGTTTCAAAATTCTTAAAAACAAAAGTCGGAGCCTACAACGGTCGAAATGTCGTAAACATGGCAATAAAGATGAGAACAACAGTCCGAACGATGTAGATGATGTAAATACTACGTCATCTCAGAAGTATAAACAAATAATAAATTCAATTCATCTTTAGAAAGATGTCATCATAGATCATTGATCATTCCATCATAAATAAGTCAACAATGTTTTGCAGTAATTTCAGAATTTTAATCTTCAAAATTTTCTCATCAAAAGTTGAATAATTTGAGCGTATTCGATATTATGGACATTCGATACGTGAATAATTCGAATGTATTCAACATTATGTATAAAAATAGTAAATTGTATATAATATTTCTTTTTTTCAAGATTTGTCTTGAGCCCAAAAATTCATAGATTTGGACGAAAAACAAAGACGCCCAGAATGCCGTCAAAATCCGCGAAAATGTTTTAATCCTTCACAATCAGTTGCGCTTAGTTTAATTTGTAATGGATAAATGTAAGCAGAAAAAAGAAAATGTTGATAAGAGTGCGAAGGTCACAAAGCTCTGCCTGTGGCCTCCAATCAGTCTTGTGCCCCCCCCCACTAGCGGGGGCACGCATCAGCTGTGTGTGTGTTTAGGGTGGGTATGTTTATGACGTAATGTAG
>JBBBDQ010001452.1:475000-500000 GCA_037127315.1 Ascarosepion bandense | reverse complement strand
CAAACATAATAGCGTCATCAACATGCAAAAGAAGATTAAAAATAATGGAAACATTACTGATAACAAATAGAAATTCTATGCTTAATAATATCAATGGCTAAAAGTATAGCCGAAAGCATTCAAAAAACAAAACCTTCGCACAATTCTTATATAATTTGAGTTATGAAAAGGAAAAGTTCAAGAGAGTGCATGAAAAATTATATCAAAAACTTAATGGTCACATTGTCTATGATGACAAAATACCCCAAATTTAATAAAAGCCTCTAATTTTTTGTTCTTCTTAAGAAGAAAAACTGAAAGAATTTTTTGTAAAAATAACACGTTTTTCTTGCGTCAGCGGTTGACCATTTATTACAATTTAGAATTTGAACGTTTTTTTTTTATGAATAAGATATTTTATGGACACTAATTTTTTAAGAAAAAATAGGTTCCGGCGGAACTGAAATCTTTCAATTTATTTTTGAAAAACAGGGCCCCCAGTTAAATCTGCTCTGAAACATTGAAGTAAAACATTATTTATTTAGAAAATCTGTTAATTGCTTTTATGAATGAGATATATTATGGACACTAATTTCTGAAGAAATAATAACTGCTTGAGGAATATAAATTTTTCAATTTCTTTTTGAAATACAAGACACCCAGTTAAATCTGCTCGGAATCGTAAAATAAAAAATTCAATTGAAGTAAAACATTATTTATTTAGAAAATCTGTTAATTACTTTTATGAATAAGATATTTTATAGACACTATTTTTTTGTTGAATAATAAATTTTACAAGAATCTTTTTCATTTTTTTTTATTTCAAAACTGAATATTTTCCCAATTTTTAAATTTTTTAAATGTCTATTAACTTGCAGTATTTGGGTGATATTGTTATTAAGCAAAAACTATAATTACATCAAAAGCTTATTACAATTCAGTGACCTTCAGTGTTTTAAAAATAATTTTGCATTTAAATATATATATATATATATATATATATATATATGTGTGTGTGTGTGTGTGTGTGTGTGTGTGTGTGTGTGTGTGTGTGTGTGTGTGTAAATGTACTAAATATGGAAATACGGACGTCCATGCACGAAATTATCAGAAAAAAGGGGGGAAAAATTTAAAATTTATTGTTCAGTTTCTATAAAAAACAAAACGCCAGAAACTTAGATAGCATTGTACAAAACAAAACCACTAACAAAGAATGCAACTGCAGGGACGAAAATAAATAACCACTTCAAGGACCCTGCAACAAAAAAAGAAATCATTTACAAAGCAAAGGTACATGACCCAAATGGTCAAAATATATATTTGGGTTCAACCAAAGACACCTTTAAGATCAGGTGGTTTAATCACAAGTATATATTTACAATAGAAAAATTAAAAAATGTACAAAATTGGCTAGCCACGTGTGGAAATTAAAATCAAAATATGAAAAAGACCCAAGCATAATGTGAAGCATTGTAAAAACAGCCAAGCCTTACAACGGTGGCAAAATATGTGAACTGTGCCAAGAAGAAAATTTAGAGATTATGCTATTCCCAAACAAAAACGAACTGTTGAATGAAAGAACGGAAATTATGACTAAGTGTATCCATACTAAAAAAAAGGCTGATACAACCATGGATAAAATGCCATAATTCGTTTTAATTTAAAAATTGCGCGTCCAAAAATTCCCTGCCACGTGATCCTTCAAAATGAAAAAACACCGTTACATGAGCGTTCTTAAAAAGAAAAACTGTAAACGGTAAAATCAATAAAAACAATATAATTGTATTGAACACTTGTTAATACAAATGTGCACTGGTCTAATCCTATTATGACAAAAACCTAACTATTAAACAATATATATATATATATATATATATATATATAGAGAGAGAGAGAGAGAGAGATTGACGTAATATGAAGTATAGATATCGTGAGGTTATACATATGTATAGTATTATTCTTCAGGTATTAATAAAAATGTACTCAATGTATGAACAGAGCTGTATTATATATATATATATATATATATATATTAATAAATTTGAGTTTGAAATATGCACCTGATGATTGCATAACGTGCGAAACTCCGAGGCGTGCCATAGGCGTAGTATATGGTAATTATATATATATATATATATATATATATATATATATATATATATATATATATATATATATTATCCCTTTTACACAGGTTGAATATCGTAAAGAAATGCGACAAATTAATTTTGGGCATTCGATCGCATAATTCTCCAACAAATGAAATCTTGTTGAGGTCAGGTCATATTAATTGCAAATCCATCATAAATGTTTATATCACCTGATCATAAATGATTTCTGGTCATATTTATCGCAAAGCCATCATAAAATTTTCATGCTACCTTGCCGTAAATGATTTACGACCGTATATATCTTAATTTTGTTTTTAATGTTGTTTCCGTTATTGTTGCAAATGTCCAGATCACACATCCGCGGATTTTTGCATGTAGATCATATTCTTAAATGTAGGTCACACGATGATGGTCTTGGATGCTAGCGGCGAATTGTTCCATTAACTCTGATTTTTCTATAACCTAGAAATGATTCAGTATGGGATACCTCTCAATGACAAAGCCTTCATATGGGGCTTGGCGGATTTTCCATACTGTGAACGGTGTGACCTTGGTTTAGAGGAAACGACTTCGCACACCTTCTACAATTGTTCCCAGGTCCACTCCCTATGGGACTAAGTCGACGCGATGGAAGGAAGTCTTGTGAGGTCACCGTTATTCTTATTATGATCTAATCCGATTTCTTGAGCATCAGTTCAAAATGAAGTTTAGAACTGATAGAAAGCGATTGGTTTTGACAGATTTCAGCACAAGTTGGGTGACAGCGAATCTGGTAATCGTGAACAGGGATAGCCACGATTTACTTTTTGATGTCTCCCTGTCACATCCCTCTTTTAGGTTTCCCTGTCACATCCCTGGTTAGGGTATTTGCTACTTGTGTACCTAGTTAATGCGAATAAGTGTCGTTCCCGGTCTGTTCCAGGCCCCTTCTTTGGTTATCATCCAAGTCGAGATTCGCAAACTCCTCAGTTTGTTAACTCCCCCACTTTTTTTTTTACATCTCGACACGATCAGAATTTTTCTTTCTCCATGGCCTTGTGTATTTTTGTCCTCCCTCTCCCTTAGAATGTGTCCCTTGATTGTGAATACAGCGGTCTTTCTTAATTCTTTTTGATGGCTTAACGGGTCCAACTAACATCAGTTATTTTTACTTGTGTATTTGTTTTTATATTTTACTTTGATTTTTGGGTTCATCCATTCCCGTCCCTCTCACTGCGTTAACAAATTTTATACATAGAACTTTACAATCATAAAACAATTATGTCATTTTTAGGCTCCCTGTTGAGTATGGAGTATTGCGGTATATAATACCCCACAATACTGCATACTCTCAGGGATTGACGATGTGTGCCTTCTTTGGGTGAATGCGCAAATTGTAATGAATGATTGGGTCATGAATCTGATTAACTACGTCTAAGGTAGTAAGTGATGACCAGCCTCAACATTTTCCCCTCCTCCTCTTTCGGCCTTATACCAAAATTGTATTTTATGTGCAATAAATCTACATCTATTTGCCTTGACAAAATCCATCACAAGACGAAACGTGTAGGCGACAAAAATATAGTTTTACTCCTGTCTTATTTATTTAAACCATACTGTTCTGTTCCTCGGATTATAACTGAGTATACGTTCGCATATCTATCTATCTATCTATCTATCTATCTATCTATCTATCTATCTATCGAAGTCTGTTCATATCTATCTATCTATCTATCTATCTATATATATATATATATATATATATATATATATATATATATGTAGTTGAAAAACAACTATACTTAAACATGAAAATAATGAATAAAAACTGAAAATTCTCAAAGCTATAGACATAAAACAGTTGAAGCCTAACCTGAACAAGATAAACTATGAAATCTCCACAAATATCCTTAAACGCCTATAATTAATAACAGAAGCCATTGGTTTATTCCAATGGCTTCCCATACTTAATATTTCTTGTTTTCACTTTCGCTTGGTCATGTGTGACGTTATGAGCTGTGATGCGATATTCGCTTCCAGCGTCTTAAATGCACGAGTTTTTTGTTGCTTGGAAATCTTCCATGTAAATAAAAAGAGTTCGTCATTATGGTTTGTCCGTGTTTAAATATACAATGTAATTCACACACACACACACACACACACACACACACACACACACGCATATATATATATATATATATATATATATATATATATATGGACTAGCATCATAGCCCGGCGTTTCGTCTTGCGATGGATTTTATCTAGACGCTTTTTAAATGTTTAATAATTTCAGTTAATCTTGTGAATAATTTATGAGTGGTTTTTCTAGGACCCAATTATTTTTTATATATATATATATATAGAAAACGTTATTTAAAATGAAATACATTTCGAAATTTTGTCTTGATAAAGTCCATCACAGGTCGAAACGCGTAGGCGAGTAAAATATAGCTTTTCTGGTCTTCTTTATTTAACCATACTGTTCTATTCCTCGGATATTAACTGAGTATACTTTTGCAAATTGTCGACCAAAATTACAAACATACACCAAATCAAGGACTACAAAAACATACCAAGAGAGGCCCACTCACAAAGAAACAACAAAACAAATTCTCAAAAATACATTGCAGAAAAAATAATTCCTCAATGCACATGATAGCTCGTCGTGTTTTCCCTCCTTATTCCCACAATTTTTTTATATCTTCGGTACATGAATTAGAGGAGCAATAACGTCTACTTTTCCACAGGGCATATTTTGCATGAAATGCTCTTCACATGTACGATCAGAATTTCATTGTTGTGACCTGTTAGGACCAGGAAGAAAGACACGGAAACAAGAAGGTAGGTTTAAACAGTGTATCAGAATAACAGAACATATATACAAATACAAGTGTTAGTAATCAGCAAACAGAAATAAATGTCCTAATTTTTATCATGCCCGGACACTATTGTCTCGACTGTCGATTAGTTTTCCGATGACTATTGTCTGCGATGAATGTTACTCCAAGAGAGCGCATGAAAATTGTAACACTGCACAAACACACTGGCAAGCCTTACAGAGAAATCACAGATATTGCTGGTGTCAGCCTTTCAACTTTCAGTTGTGTCATCAAGGTGAAGAGACAAACTGGATCCCTCAATCCAAAACATGAAGGAAAATGCAGTCAGAAGGGAAAGTAACTTTAGACTGACTCACGACTGCCTCCCTAGAAGTCACGTAGGTTAGTATTGACTGACGGAGGAATAGTCCATTCTTCTAGTAGGGAACAAAAAAGACAAAGTTACCAACTTATCCAAACTAAATCTATCGGATATACAACTAGAGACCCTCAGCTTCGGTCAAAATTTGCCACCGGATTATCGGAAAATGACATCACGAATTCTTCTTTTTCTATGTGCCCTGTCCCTTCAGGACGTAGGCGATCATGGCTCTCCACGTCTCCCTATCCCTTGTGGCTCTTAGTATGTTTGCTCCTGTTGCTCCTGGCAACCCTCGTTCCGTCATCCACCTGATCAGACCCTGCAAATATGTTATCCGCTGTCTTCCTCTGTTTCTCTTTCCTTCTATCTGACCAGTCAATATCAGGTTCTTTCCTCATTGCATGTACCAGGAACTTCAGTTGTCTCTTCCTGATGCTCAGCATCAATTTCCTTTTTGTTGCCATTCTTTCCAACACCTCATCGTTGCTTGCATGCTCAGTCCACGAATTTACACAGCTAAAAACCACCGCTACAACGACTCTGATTTTACCAAAGGACATATCCAAGGCCTAATTACAGTCGCACATACACAAAAAAAGAACAACACTCCATTTCCTCGCAGATATTTAAAAGTCCTAAAGGAATTTAAAAAAATACCCGCATATCTTCTTCCGATAAGGGTGGGAGAATCGTAATCATGAAGAAACACATATACCAACAGAAAATGCAAGATCTCATTGACGATGACAACTTCTATGAAAAGGTTAACGAAAACAAAACCACAACAAAGACACCAAAATTCAAAAGCGACATATTACTAAAAATTACTGATAAAACAAACCACCTCTTATCTAATACTTATTGTATACAATCCAAAAGCACCCACATTATTCGGACTAACAAAAACAAAACAAAAAACAGACATACCAATGAGATCTATCATATCAGAAATAGACAGAACCCCAAATAAACTCACCGACAAACTAAGTAAACTTCTTATCAGTCGTTATCTCCAGTCATTTTCGATATCTAACTTTTAAACTGAATTTTAAAAAATGAAACATTTTTCGTGAAACGTTTATTTTAATTTTAATTGAAAGCTAAATGATTAAATTTACTAACTACAGTAAGCAAAATACTCACACGTTTATTACAAATAGAAATTATATTGATTCGAAGAAAAAAGTTTGAGATTTTTCTTCAATTTTTTAATTTTGCCGCCATTTTTGAATGATCGAAACATTTGTAAACAAAAGCAAAAGTTAATTCTCGGTTTTAAAATCTTGCAAAAGTAAAATATACATCTGTGACACTGTTTTTGGAAAATTAGCAAATTTTATGTTAAATTAATCTTATTTACACAAGTATTACTTATTTATAGCGTGAAAATTCAAATAAAGCTATTTCTTAATCACAGCTTTTAACTTTTGAACTATTCACTGTATATCAAAACGTGTTGACAGGTTCTTGATTAGAGATAAGATAACAAGTGTATGACGTTCATAAGTTAAAAAACTGTACAAATTTTTTCGGGTAAGGGCGGAAACTCTGATCTTTTGATTTGCACATAGAAATTACCATTAAAAAACTTCAAATACACATACACAAAAACAATTCAAGTATTTTAAAAATATGATGGTCAAACGATTTGTATTGAACTTTTCAACTTTCGATAGGCAATATAATTTTCAACTTAAAAATATTACTTAAAAATCTAGCCACAACAAATCTTTAAAGTATTTTAAAAATATTTTTGAAACTTTATAAATTATTATAATTAAAAAATGAAAACAATTCTTTTAAAATTTCATTGGTAATCGAAATTGTTTTTTCTTCAGACTATAATGTCCTTAATTTTTATTATTTATTCAAGTAAATAAAAGCTTATCAAATTAAATAATATCTGATTTCATCGCATTTTTTATTTTACTCTTCGGAGCAGATTTTCGGGTATAGAGGCCAAATTTAAAAACAAAATAGATGATTTATATTCCCCAATGAGTCTTGCGTTTAACTAATAAAACCATAGACCGCAACACTTTAAAACTTATTAAAATTTCATGGGTTTACGTGAAGAGCGGGTAACAGAGTTAAAAATATATTTTTACCAAGATTTAAAAAAAAATAATTTCAGAAATAATTTTATGAATTTGTAAATGAGTACTCTTTCATAAAAATCCAACAATTATTTAATTTTTGCGAGAATTTTCAAATTAATGTGTTTGTCACCGGAGAAAAAGTGGGTTATGTCATCATTACGTTTTCCATTATAAACAGCCGTAACGTTTTGGCTACCGGCTAACTCAACAAATCAAAACAAGATTTTCTGCCAAAATTTCGAACATGTTAGAAGGGATTCAAATGTTTTTAAAAATAATTAAGAATTACTTTGATCTTTCCTCTTAATAATAATATAAACATTTTTATGGAAAAAGTTAGTTTGTATTATGTTTGGGATTTTTTTTATTCATACTATGCTGTTTTTTAGCGATTTAGTGGAGGTACCTACTTAACACCACTTCTCGGCACAAACAGTCCAACACATATAAAACAAAAAAAAAAAAAATCAGCCGACTTCTTACACAAATTAAAAGATATAGACATCAAAAACAAATACATAGCCAGTTTAGACATAAAAACTTTATACACAAACGTCCCTATAGAGAAGTGCCTACATCTACTAAAAGCCCACTTAATAAAATAAAATTACTTCTTCCAACACCTAAAATCATAAAACTAATCACCAAACAATGCTACATTACTTTCGATGACCACTTCTATCGACAAAAATTTGTTTTATCAATGGGATCACCTCTCAGCGGCGTTCTCGCTTGTCTATTTTTAGAGTTTCCAGAAAGGGATTTATTCAAAAACATTCTACCATCAAACTCTTCCTATTTCAGATATATAGACGATTCCCTACTAATATAGACATAATATACTAATATAACAGATCTTGTCAACCAACTTAACAGCGTTGAACCTACTTTACCTTTGAAACAGAAACCAAATATACTCTTCCCTTCCGAGATATCATGTTATACAAAAAAATAATAAACTAAATTTTGACGTATACAGAAAAGGAATCAACAAAAACGACCTGATCAGTTTCTACTCAAACCACTCTTTTAAAATCAAATCTGGTATAATTATAGGTTTCTATTTTAGAGTATTAAGAATTTGCAGCCCCCAATATTTATCTAAAGAGGAAGCATACATAGAAAAACATTCAAAATTTACAATACCCCCAACACTTAATTCACAACACAGAAAGAAAGGCACATAAAGTACCCAACTGCAACAAAAACAAATTGTCTATAATAATAAATTACAAAATGATCATATATAATCCATTTTGTGGATACCTGTTCAGGCACTTTTTTTTCTTCAACCTTCGCTGAGTTAGTCTGCGATTTGCACTGCAAATATTTACGGTTAGTTACGGTTTCTTTAAGATGGGGCATTATTTGGTGTGATCAAGGGTTGAACAAGACAAATATGTTATTTCACTAACCAGCATCCTCTCTCTCCTGCTCCTTTCTCCGTCCACTCCACTCTCATCAGTATTCTCGTCTTTCTCTTACCCACTTTCTGACACCCCCTATAACCTGTCACTCTTTATCATAACTTTCCTCCTATGTAACCCCCTGCAAAACAGTGGCAGTAAAATGCCTTGCTTGGGGCGATATGATTATAAAAAAAAATTTCAATACTATTATAATGTGGATATAAAGTGGGGGATCAATTCTACATTACAATCAATATATAAACTGATCCCTCACTTTATGGCTACAGTCATCCTTCTCTTACCCACTTCATGACACCTTCTATATAACCTGTCACTCTCTCTCAGAATTTTCCTCCTATGTAACCCCCTGCGCACCAGTGGTAGTAAAATGCCTTGATTGGGACGATATGATTAAAAAAAAAAATTCTATGCTTTCATTACGTGGATATAAAGTGGGAGATCAATTCTACATTACAATCAATATATAAGCTGATCCCTCACTTTATGGCCAGTCAGCCTTCTCTTACCCACTTCCTGACACCCCCTATAACCTGTCACTCTTTCTCATAACTTTCCTCCTATGTAACCACCTGCAAAACAGTGGCAATAAAATGCCTCGCTTGGGACGATATGATTATAAATAAAAATAAGAATAAATAAATAAGTAAATAAATAAATACGAAAACATGATTTTTAATCATAATTTTTTTAAAAAGTGTCTATTAATATTAATTATAATTAATTATTAATTATTAATTATAGAACAGGAAAATTTAACTAATCATGATGCACTGCATCGACTTGGACAATTTTTCTCTTCTCGCCAGAAACAATCTTGCAGAATTATAAATCTACCATTTCCCTGCATCGACTATTACTGCCACATCTAGTCCGGTGTTTCTGTTATGTATTGAAAAATCCTTGGCAAAATTTAAAGAAGGATCTGCAACTATATCGGTCTGTACCTGGCATCTCGTCTTTAGTCAGTTTTTCATCTGCTTAATGTTGTTCCTGTGTGCCAATTCTTTTCATGCTAATTGTTCTGATAAGCTTTCCTCTTTGGTATCCCGACTCCATTAATTTTAGTATAGCACTACATTAGTAACTAGGTTTCGTTATATTATTATTGAAATTACTAAATGTAGCCATTTTTCTATTTGAATAGTTACTTTTCTCGCCTGCAAACATCTCCGGTGTTTTGCTTTTCTTTCAAGTGCGATTATCAGAAATTTAAATGCAACGCCCATCCTCACCCTTTTCTTTCTTTTTGTTCTTTATTTCTGTTCTCGTCTTCTCCTTTCTCTTCAATAACGTTTTATCACTCTCTTTTACTCGCAGATTCGTGCCTTGTGGTGCAGTGGATATAGGCTCGCAACGAGAAATCGGAGAGCAAAGTTCGAATTCCACTTGAATTCGTTACATTCACTTACGCGCAAATAACCTTGGAAAAGGTATTAATCCGTCTGTTCCCCTTCTAGCTATTGGTTAAATAGCAGAACAAATTGGTTTTATAACCTTCGTTGGCAACCAGTCTATCGCAGAAAGCAATGACAACCTACTGCAGGAAAATATTCTGCCCAATCAGCCATGTCTCTTTCGAGACATAATCGACCAAAAGTGTATCACGTATGGCACTTAACTGACTGTTTAGGATGTGCGTTGTGGTGCAGTGAATATCGGCTCACAACAAGAAATCGAAGAGCAGAGTTCGAATTCCAGTTGAATTCCTTGCATTCACTTACGCACAAATACTTTTGCGAAAGATATTAATCCCTCTCTTCTCTGCAGTTATGGTGTAAATAACAGGACAGATTGGCTTCCATAGCCTTGGCTGGCAACCAGTCTACCACAGAAAGAAATGGCAACCTACTGCAGGATAATCTTCTGCCTAGTCAGTCATGTCTCTTTCGAGACATAATCGTTCAAGCGTGTATCACGTATGGTTATTTTACTGACTGACTTTACTCCCAGTGTTTGAAACAAAAAAAACAAAAAAGAGTACTCAATTTCTACGAAATATCTGTTCTCTTATATGACAGCGAATGTTGGACAATCTCATCAAAGATGAAGGAAATACTTGAAGCAAACGAAATGTAATTCTACAGAAGCATGCTGAGGATACCATGGACTGAACATGTGAGCAACAAAAAAGTTTTGGAGAGGATTGAAACGAAAAGGAAATATACTTAATATCAGAAAGAGATAGCTGAAGTTACTAAGACACACCATGAGGAAGGGAGGCTTGGAGAATCTAATACTCACAGGACGGATAGAAGGAAAGAGAAACAGAGGGAAGCAACGCGTGACTTTTGTGATGGGCTTGGGCAAGTAGTTGGCAGAGCAAGGTTTGGAAGAAAAACCAAAAGGAAAGGTGTTAAAAGCTACCTGGCGTTGTGGACGTCAATGGTCGCCTATGCCCTGAAAGGCACGCACATAAAAGAATCAATTCCGTCTTTATTGCTTGCTTTTTTGTTTGTTTGTTTTTTTTTTTTTTGGCGGGGTGAGGTGAAATAATCTTTTTTAAATCTCCGGTGAGACACCCGTTAAATATGAGAGATATTTTTTCTAAGAATAGGAACTACAATTAAACAGATTTAACAATCAGAAAGCAACGTAGTGAGAAAAGAGGGCCTAGAAAATTTAACAGGTCGTAGGTCATACAGACGTCAAAACTACCTACTTAACAAGTGTGTGAGAATGGATGACGGAACAAGGACTTTTATGGCTTTTTAATAGTTGTTCAAGCTTTCTTTTCACTTTTGCTAAGATTAAACTTCCAGGTAGGAAATCTGATAGCGCCATGCATCGTTTTTTTTTCTTTAAGAAATGAAAACTAATAAGGCTCCCCAAAACTCAGATATTTGCTCTATACAAACCCAACTACCTTTTTTTATTTACAAGATTATGAAAATATGTGAACCAAGTACGAGGCAAAATTTATTAGTTACCATTTTCTAAAGATTTATTTACCGTTTAATAAAGAAATAAATTTCGAAAAAAAATTATTTAAAAAAATTATAAAAATTAACTAAATGTTTAAAATATGTGAATCAACTACAATGTTATATTTATTATTTAACATTTAAAAAAAGATTTGTTATTTATCATTTTACTAAGAAATAACTTTTGAAAAAAATTTTCTTAAAAAAATTACAAATTTACCATTTTCTAAAAATTTGTTATTTATCATTTTATAAAGAAATAAATTTTCAAAAATCTTTTTTATTAAAAAATTATAAACATTTGCAAAATTTTCAAAGTGTGTAAATCAACTACAATATTACATTTATCATTTATTATTTTCTAAAAGTTTATTATCATTTTATAAGGAAATAAATTTTCAAAAAGTTTTTATTAAAAAATTTATAAAAATTTTCAAAATTTTCAAAATATGTAGATCAACTACACTGCAACATTTATTTACCATTTTATAAATAAATAATTATGAAAACAAGGTACATAATCATAGTTTTATCAAAAAAATATCTATGAATCATAGAAAAAGAAAATTTAAATAAATAAATATGATTCTCCAAACATTACACATTTTCTGGTCAAATTCTTTTCAACCTCAGTTTATATTTTTTATAAATCTTTCATAATCGGAATGATGTCTTCGCAATAGTAATCCAAAACCTCCAGCAATTAAAGGTCTTACGGCCTATCACGTTGAATACACCGGTTCTCGCTTGTTTACCGAAGTTAAGTAACGTTGAGCATGGTCAGTACTTAGATGTAAGTGTTTAGTGACGTATGTGCGTTGTGGTGCAGTGGATATCGGCTCGGAAAAGAGAAATCGGTGAGCCGTGTTCGAATTCCAGTTGAATACACTGCATTCGCTTCAGCACTGGTACCCTTGGGAAAGGTATTAATCCGTCTCTTCCCTCCAGTTATGGGTTAAATAACAAGGGTAGTACTTGGGGACCCTGCCCTTAAAAGCAAATCCCAATAAATCTTGATACTGGAAAAGGAAAAAAGTATTACTAGACACAAAACTTGTATAAAAAACAACAATAAATTGTTGAAAAGAAAAAGGTATTACCAGTAATAAATAAATAAAAATTTAGTTGGTATTAAATGACCCGCCGAGGTTGATATGCCATAAAAACCAACCAACCAGTAATTATAGGCTAAGCCACTTTATATTCTTCTTTTGCAAACCATAATTTGAAAAATATTTTGAAATTATAGCTAACTTTTCTAAAAATGACTAGAAAGTTTACCAATACGTGCATTTTTATAAATTTATGAATAATTACTTTAATATTTCTTAATTTATAAATTGGTAAATAATAAATATCAGATGGCCTTTTTAGTTCTATTTTCATTAGATTTTAAAATGTTATAAATTATAAAATTATTCTTGTACATAAGCTGTCTTAATAGGAAATCTCGAGGTAGTGTAATGGTTAACAAGCTTGTCTCTTTAGATTCGAATAGTGAGTTCAATTCTCACTGAGTACCCCATACTTTCTTCCATGTGCTGCATCTACGCTTCGATAAATTACCTTAAACAATCTTAATATTTTTTGTTGTTATTAAGCAAAACTGATTAATAAAGGAAGACAAAGATTGTCGTGGAAGACAAAGATTGTCGTGGATGAAACATTCTGCCATTTCTATTTTTCGTTCAAATTCGTGGAATTCTTTTGCTCATGCTAAAAAAGCAACTCTAAAAATTCACTATTTTTTATCCATAATATTAATGGTCATCAGCAAAAGGTGCAACCCAAAATGCCAAATACAGGTAGGGGATACCAGAATCAAGCAAGTACAAAAATTCAAATACCTAGCAAGTGTTCTAACAGGAGATGGAAAGTGCGACACAGAGATCCGAAGGCAAATTGGCATATTGAAAAACAGACACCACATAGAAATCCAGAACTCTCTTCTTTGTTTCTAGCGAAATTTTCCTGTCTCTTAATACTCTGCTCAGCTTCTGAAATGCGTCCTTGGCCATTCCAAATCGGCTTCCAAATCTCAGTGTGGCACTTTTTGTTTTCCGTGAGCAAATTCCCAAGTATTTCAGTTTAATAAAAACCGAACATACAATATAATCACTGAGGGATAATTCAAAATTAAACACTTCACACAAAGTTTCACAATTGGTGATTTTGTTTTGTCGAAGTTGGGGAAAGGTTTTTCGGTGCATGATTGTACGTTTGATAAAGTACACTACAAAGAACCGTTGGAACTACTGGATAACCCGGACATATTTGAGAAGGATATGTGCGTTGTGGCGCAGTGGATAGCGGCTCGGAATGAGAAATCGGGTAGCCGAGTTCGAATTCCACGTATAGCACTTCACTGACTGACAGAATAGTTGGAAAAACAATTAAAGCTTCTGCTGGGCATCAATTGGGGAATCGATTTTGTATTGTCATGAAGTAACAAACTAATCCCCCACTAATTACTACTTATTAATATAATAACATAATTCACCAGTTTACCACAGAAAGCAATGGCAACCTACTGCGGGATCATCTTCTACCCAGTCAGTCATGTCTCATTCGAGATATGGTCGCCCAAAGCGTGTATCACATATGGTACTTAACTGACTGATGTGCGTTTTGGTGTAATAAATATCAGCTCGAAATGAGAAATCGGAGAGCCGAGTTCGAATTCGTTTCTTTCACTTACGCTCAAATAACCTTGGTAATAGTATTAGTCCATCTCTTCTCCCTCCAGCTATAGGTTGAATAGCAGAATAGATTGGATTCTGTAGACTTGGCCGGCAATCAGTCTACTGCAGAAAGTAATAGCAACCTATTGTGGGATGACCTTCTGACCAGTCAGTCATGTCTCTTTCGAAATATGGTCGCCCAAGTGAGTATCGCGGATGGCAATTAACTGACTGACTGATTAGAACAATCCCTACTGACTGTATACAGATAGAAAATGAATTCAGAAAATGCGCAAATATATGACAATGAAGAGTCTTCTCGCCGGACATTTAGCTTATACAGTAAGGATTCTGAGATTAAGTAGCGGTCCTACCTGAATTCGTTATCAGAGCCACAATCTTAACATTAGATGACACAATATTGGAAGCAGGTATCAAAATTAAACTAGAGGAACCTCTACAGAAGTAGGTGAAGGAAAGCGAGAAGAAAGGACTATCAATTAGGACGGAATGCATAACTGTGAGCAAAAGGACCAACCCAAGATGCTAATTACTAATTGGCGATATCGAAATCAAACAAGTAGAACAATTTAAATATCTGCGAAGCGATTTAACAGAGAACAGAAAGTGTAACACTGAAATTCAAAAGCGCATTGAGATTGCGAAAGTTGATTTCCAAAAGCTAAGCAATGTATTAAGAAACAGAAAAGTAATTCGTAAGAAACAAAGAAAAGACTACAAACTCTCAGGTAATATAATAACAAGAAAAGAAAAGATGGTTCAGAAAAGATGATACTCACATGACAGATTGAAAGCAAGAAGGACAGAAAAGCATAAGCGGTCTAGTGAGCACAAGAAAATTGATGGCCGAACAAGGTTTATTGCCATTCAGTTAAGTGCCATACGTGATACACGCTTAGGGCCATCATGTCTCGAAAGAGACATGACTGACTGGGCAGCAGATTATCCCGTAGTAGGTTGCCATTATTTTCTTCGGTAGACTGGTTGTCGACCAAGGCTATAGAACCCAATCTGTCCTGTTATTTAACCCATAACTAGAGGGAAGAGACGGAGTAATACCTTTTCCATTTGTGCATAAGTGAATGCAAGAATTCAACTGGAATTCGAACTCGGCACCCTGATTTGTCGTTCCGAGTCTATATCCACTGCACCACACAACACACATCCTTGCACCACAAGTAACAAAAAAACAATGATCTACAAAAAACAGGAAATTGTGGAGAGTCATGATCGAAAAACGTTGTAAAGGGACATGGCACATAGTAAAAGAAGAAAGAGAAGTAGGGCAATTGTAGATTGCTTCATCGATTTCTCCTTCAATGTAATTTAATTTGTATTTTGCTTGTAGTGAAGCCATTATATATTTTGATAATTTTTTTTTAATTTATAAAATTCCCAAAATTTTAAATGCATGTAAATATAGAACAAGAAAATTTAAATAAACATGACTTTTCCGGACATTATACATTTTTTATTCCAATTCTATATCTATAAAACATTCTGTTTTAATTTAAATTTTTTTAATGATCGTAATTTAGGATAAAGTATGTCTAATCAATAAACATACAAGATCTGAAACTCCAGCAATTATAGCAATTTCCTACACGTTTTTGTAAACAATATTTTTTTTATTTTTAAATCGTTGCTAATTTTTCTAAACATGCCTCGAAAATCGGCCAATAGATTGTTTACTGTCATCCAAGTAATGACAGACGAAAAAATCTTAAATGAACATTGGTCACAAAGCGCCTTGACTAAAGTAACTGGTGAAACTGGTAAATTGTGTTCTTTGGAACAGTCGACAAAATATTGGTTAATTTCCAATCGATTCAAACTTTACAAAATGGTGAATAATAATGATTTCATACAGTTCCTTCGCATATTTTTATAATATAGTAAATATTTTTAAATATTTTTTTTTTCATATTTATTTCTTTAGAAATCGATGCATGATAAACATTGTATTGAATTAGTTGGTTTTTATTTTTAAAATGAAGTAAATGTAAAATTATTCTTGTAAATAAACATTTTAATAAATAATGTTTAATATTTTTGTTGAAAAATCTCAAGAACAAAGAAAAACTGTAATTTATTTTATCGTATATTTCGGTCTTATTAAAAGTTTAGTGATCGGTTTTTAAAAGAACAAATAGCTGAAGAGTCCTCCAGCCAGTAATTCGCGGGAAAAGCAGCATAGCGAAATGAAAAAGGACACAAACTTAACGAAAATAAAGTTTTATCGTCAAAATGTTCATGTTATTATTTAGAAGAAAAACCAAAGCATTTTTTAAATTATTTTTTAAAATTTTTTTCATCCTTTCTAACACGTTCGAAATTTTGGTTAAAATCTTGTGTTGTTTACGTCATCGCCTAACATTGATTTTTTTGCGCGTTTTTTTCGTAGAAAACACATTAATTTGGAAATTCTTGTAAAAATCAAATATCTGATTTTAATGAAATTTTCAGGACTTATTCACAAATGAATCAAATTATTTAAAAAAAATTTTTTTTAGAAAATATTGGTAAAAAATTTAATCGTTAAGCTTTTAATTAAAACCTATGGCTTCTGCTCAGACGAACTTAAGTCACTGGTGCCTCCTCAACAGGTGTTTACTCGTGCAACCAGATTGGCAACTGGGTCCCACCCATTCACAGTTAGGTTAGCCAAATGCAGACGACAATTCTACTCCTGCAGCTTCTTCTCTCGCACTTCACGCACGTGGAACTCGCTCCCATATTCTTGCTTTCCTGACGGCTACAACCTCCAGAAATTTAAATGCAATGTCAATACTCATCTACTAACCACTGGACTCTAGCCCTTCCCCCACCCCGTATATCCTTCCCTTTCTCTCCCCCCTTGCAACTGTCATTACACCTGCATTTTCATCTTTCTATTGCTTCTTCCTAATTGGTTTGTAATCCTCTTCTCCCTCCTCTAATTAATTTTCTTTCAGTTATGTAGCCCCCCGCACATCAGTGGCATTTACGCCTTGCTCGGGGTGAAATGATTAAAAAAAAAAATGAAATCATCAAGAATGTTTCTACATTTTAAAAATTTCATTTTAAACTTAGGTATCGAAAATTTATGCCGAAAAAGTGGAGGTACCTAGTTAAAATAATGGGGTTGTCAAGGGAAAATGTCCTTTTGGCACTCACTTTTTTTGGGGGGGGTTGTGGATAGGAATGTTAAACTTTGCCACTTTTTTTTAATTTGAAGTTAACCTTGTATAATTTATAGATTAACCTTTTCTAATTTGTAGGCCATGTCACGTTGAAACACCAACTCACATACGATCATCGAAGTTAAGCAACATTGAAACATCTGTACTTAGATGAGTGATCGCAAGAGAATGTCAGATGCTTTAAGCTTGGATGTGCGGTGGTGTCATGGATTATGACTCAGAAGTGTTAATCGGAGAGCCGCGTTCCAATTCCCGTTGGTTTCGTTATATTAACTTATGCACAAATATTATTGGGAAAGATATGAATCCACCTGTTCTCCTCCAACCTATGGGTTAATTAGTAAGACGTGCATCACTAACTCATTATCATCACCAAATAAGATTTTCCAATCTAAAATTACTTTCAGACTTTAAATAACCTGTTCTAAAGAAGATAGATTTCTTTTACTTGAGGTAAGAGGTGTAATTTTACTGTTTTTTTTAAAAAATCATATTATGAATACTTGAATTTCTAGTCATTATTATTAGTCGCAGTAATGTGCTGTGGTGAATGAGAAATCGGAGAGCCGAGTTCGAATTCCACTTGAATTCGTTGCATTCACTGACGCGCAAATACTCTTGGAAAAGGTATTAATCCATCTCTTCTTCCTCCAACTCCGAACTGAATAGCATGACAGAGTGGGTTTTGTAGCCTTGGTTGGCAACCAGTCTAGCGGATAAAATGGCAAAATACTGCGGGAAAACCTTCTGCTTAGACAGTCATGGATTAAAAGAGACATGATCGCCCAAAAGTGTGACACGTATGGCAGTAAACTGACTTTATCGCTTCTCCCTCCAGCTATCGGTTAAATAGCAGAACAGATTGAGATCTGTAGCCTTAGTTGGTAACCAGTTTACCAGAGAAAGAAATGGTAACCGACTGCGGAAATCTTTTTTGCCTAGTCAGTCATGTCTCTTTCGAGACATAGTCACCCAAACGTGAATTACGCATGGCACTAAATTAACTGACTGACAGTAGTATTATTATTATTAGTAGTAGTCGGACAAATACATCTCCTATAGGAGGAGTGGATGTGGGTTGTGGTGCTGTGGTTATCGGCTTAGAATGAGAAACCAGGGGAGCCGATTTCGAATTCCAGTTGAATTCTTTGTATTTACTTACGCTCAAATACCCTTGTCTCTTCCCCCTAGTTAAGGCTTAAATAACAGGACAGATTAGATTGTATAGCATTGGTTTGGCAACCAGTCTACAGTAGAAAGTAATGGCAACCTACTGCGGGATCATCTTCTACCCAGTCAGTCATGGCTCTTTCGAGACATGATCGCCTAAAGCGTGTATCACGTATGGCACTTAACTGACTGACTGAATAGCTGGAAAGACAATTAAAGCTTTTACTGGGCATAAAATGAGGGATCGGTTTTCTACTGTCTTGAAGTAATAAACTAATCCCCCACTAATTACAACTTATTAATATAATAACATAATTCACCACGCTACCGCAGAAAGCAACGGCAACCTACTGCAGGATAATCTTCTACTCAGTCAGTCATGTCTCTTTCGAGACATGATCACCTAAGCGTTTATCACGTATGGTAGTTAACTGACTGAATGAAGGAGAAATCGATATTGAAAAAGTAGTCTCAAAACGTAGATATAAAGGAATTATATCGAGAAACAATAAACAAGGAAAAGAACACTTTCTCTTCTTAAAAATGAAATAGACGGACCTGTACACAACGCTACCACCACCTTTAAATCTGTTGATTTTCAATTTTTTCGTCTTTTTCAGCGAAATCTTATCGATTATTATAAAGATTCCGATTATCAAAAAAAAAAAAAATTTGGAAAAATTTCAATATTTAAACAATTTTAGGGGGACTCAGTTTCTCATACAACATATCCTCCATTTTGGAATCACTCGCGTTGGTGTCGCTTTATTTATGTTTTTTTTTCTTTTTTTTTTTTTTTGACGACTTCTTGCCCTTTTTTTAAACTGAGAAACTGAGCCCCCACTAAAATTGTTTAAACATTGAAAATTCTTTTGTCAGTCGGAAAGATTAGGGTTTAATCGATAAGATCGCATTGAAAAAAGTAAAAAAAAAAATGATAATCAACAAATTTACAGGTGGTGGTCATGTCGTACCGGCGAGTGGTTCCAAAATGGAGGATCGATTTACTATAACGTTGTATGAGAAACTGAGCCCCCTACTCCGCCTAAAATTGTTTAAATATTGAAATTTTTCCAATTTTTTTTTTTTTTTTTTTGTCAATCGGAAAGTTTAGGGTGTAATCGTTAAGAGTACACTGAAAAAAGTAAAAAAATAAATGAAAATCAACAAATTTAAAGGTGGCGTACAGGTCTGCCAAATATTATTTTCTTTTATTACTACAAACTTGGTGGTCGATGAAAGATCATAGATTCCATGAACAGGTCGATGGTATAAAAAGGTTTGTGGAACCTTAGTCTAAATTCGACCTACACTAAGTGATATATAAAAGCAAACCGCGATTTTCACACCCCTGTGTTACATTCCTCACGACAAGAGGCTTTCACCCGATACATCTACCAGTCTAATTACCCTCATCTTTACCGCCTCCACCCCCGCTCACCTTAGTGTCAACCTGTGGCCTTTGATGTCTATGTTAACCAGTAAGTAGAGAAGGTAGAGAACAACTGAACTTAGTTACTGACAATCGTGCACGACTTTGTGAACAAAAATATACGGACCTATGTAAGATTCTTCACAGTTGTTAACAGGCCATTCATGCAGACCCCCAAATATTGTATTGCGTGTTATACATTCAGTCAGTTAAGTACCATACGTGATAGAATTCGGGCGATCATGTCTCGAAAAAGACATGACTGACTGGGCAGAAAATTATCCCGCAGTATTTGCCATTACTTTCTGTGGTAGACTTGTTGCCAGCCAAAGCTAATGAACCCATATTCTGTCCTATTATTTAACCCATAACCGGAGGGAGAAGAGATATATTATATTACATTAGTATAATTAGAGGGGGATCAGTTTATTACTTCATAACAATAGAAAAACGGTCCTCCACTTTATGCCCAGTAGAAGCGTCAATCATGTTTCCAACTATTATATTCAGTCAGTAAGTTAAGTGCAATACGTGGTACACGCTTTGGGCGATCATGTCTCAAAACAGACATGACTGACTGGACAAAAGATTATCCTGCAGTAGGTTGCCATTACTTTCTGCGATAGATTAGTTGCCAGCCAAGGTTTTAGAACCCAATCTGTTCTATTATTTAATCCTGTAACTGGATTAATGCTTTTCCCAAGGGTATTTGCACGTAGTGGTGCAGTGGTATCGGCTCGGAAAGACAAATCGGAGAGCTGAGTTCGAATTCCAGTTGAATTCCTTGCATTTACTTACGCACAGATACCCTTCGGAAAGGTAATAATCCGACTCTTCCCCCAGTTATGGGTTAAATAATAGGACAGATTGGCAACCAGCCAACCGCAGAAAGCAATGGCAAGCTACTGCTGGATAACCTTCTGCCCAGTCAGTCATGTCTCGAAGCGTGTATCACGTATGACACTTAACTGGCTGTTATACATTAGGAACTCTATTAAAAGTATGAGATAAAATTTCGGTAACTATGGTGGATTTACTTTTATTTGGACGAAAAAGAAGAAAAAAACAAATAAGGGCTTAATAAACATAATAATGACACAAAAGTATCATATTTTGTTTCCGTGAATAAAACCACCATTTTTGTTATAATAGTAGCGCCGAAGAGAAACTGAAAAATGAACGCTAATACACTGTAGTTATAAAACATTTTATCATTTTTTTACTTTAAAAATATCTCATTTTAAGGTGTAATTATATAACGGCCTGCATTTCTTTAAAAACTTACATGACAATTTATACATCGCACACTATGTTTGTGTTTATATATATGAAGTAGATAGTTTTTTTTGGAAGGGGACACCTTAGATAGATAGATAGATAGCTAGATAGATAGCTAGATAGATAGATAGATAGATAGATAGATAATGGACAGACTGGAATAGATAGATAGATAGATAGATAGATAGATAGATAGATAGATAGATAGATAATGGATAGACTGGAATAGATGGAATGATAGATAGATAGATAGATAGATAGATAGATAGATAGATAGATAGATAGATATGAACAGACTGAGATAGATAGATAGATAGATAGATAGATAGATAGATAGATAGATAGATAGATAATGGACAGACTGGAATAGATAGATAGATAGATAGATAGATAGATAGATAGATAGATATGAACAGACTGGAATAGATAGATAGATAGATAGATAGATAGATAGATAGATAGATAGATAGATAGTTATGAACAGACTGGAATAGATAGATAGATAGATAGATAGATAGATAGATAGATAGATATGATAGATAAACAGGCTGAGATAGATAGATAGATAGATAGATAGATAGATAGATAGATAGATAGATAGATATGAACAGACTGAGATAGATAGATAGATAGATAGATAGATAGATAGATAGATAGATAGATAGATAGACAGACAGACAGACAGATAGATAATGGACAGACTGGAATAGATAGATAGATAGATAGATAGATAGATAGATAGATAGATAGATAGATATGATAGATATGAACAGACTGAGATAGATAGATAGATAGATAGATAGATAGATAGATAGATAGATAGATAGATGAGATGTGGTGACGTTTGTCATTTCACTGATAAGTATAATTTCATTCATGCCAACTTCGAAGTTTTGTAAAAGCTTTATTGTGATGTCTGCACATATATATAGAATCGCCGACTGATATTAATTCCATGGGTTTCGACCCTGGCTAGAAGCAATCGGGTATGTAACCGTACTGATGATGTTTGCGGATGACTATATATATATATATATATATATATATATATATATATATGTGGTGGCGTCACCCCAAAAATACGTACTTCTTCTTCTTCTTCTTCTTCTTCTTCTTCTTCTTCTTCTTCTTCTTCTTCTTCTATGTGCCCTGTCCCTTCAAGACGTAGGCGATCATGTTTCTCCACGTCTCCCTACCCTTTGTGGTTCTTAGTATGTTTGCTCCTGTTGCTCCTGGCAACCCCCGTTCCCTCATCCACCTGATCAGACCCTGCAAATATGTTATCCGCTGCCTTCCCCTGTCTTTCCTTCCTTCTATCTGACCAGTGAGTATCAGGTTCTCCAAGCTCTCCTTCCTCATTGCATGTCCCAAGAACTTCAGTTGTCTCTTCCTGATGCTCAGTATCAATTTCCTTTTTGTTGCCATTCTTTCCAACACCTCATCGTTGCTTGCATGCTCAGTCCACGATATCCGTAGCATCCTTCTGTAGAACCACATATTTTAGGCGGCTTCCAGTTTTGTCCTCATTTTCGATGATATTGTCCAGCATTCACTGCCGTATTGAAGAACTGACATCATGTAGCAGTCCAGCACTCTTTTCTTTGTTTCTATTGAGATTTTCCTGTGTGTTAGTATTTTGCTCATCTTCTGGAACGCGTCCTTTGCCATGTCAATTCGCCTTCGGATCTCCGGCTCGCACTTTCCATCTCCTGTTAGAACACTTCCTAGGTACTTAAATTTTTGTACTTGCTTGATTCTGTTATCCCCCACCTGTATTTGGCATTTTGGGTTGTATCTTTTGCTGATGACCATGCACTCAGTTTTCTTAAAGTTTATTTGTAGTCCCTTTTTATCACCCTCCACTGCTAATTTCTGTATGAGGTCTTGTAGTTTTCTTTCAGTGTCCGCAATCATCACTGTATCGTCCGCATACCTTATGTTGTTCAGGTTGTGGCCTCCAATAACAAATCCTGTCGTGTCATCTAGGGTCCTCAGAATATTCTCGCTGTATAGGTTGAACAAATCCGGTGAAAAGACACATCCTTGTCTTACGCCTTTTTCTATCTTTGTGTATCTACTGAGATAAATTCGGTGTTTATTGATTTTCAAACAAGATTAATTGTTAAAATTAACAAATTCATGTTTATTGATTTACAAATAAGATTAAGAACGGTTTCATTGAAATATTAAATATTAAATGCATTGGATGTGTAAAAAGAAAAGTTCAAGAAGGTATAGGTAATCAAAAAGTGTGAACATTGTTTGGGACATTATATATATATATATATATATATATATATATATATATATATATATATATCCTTCATGAACCTTTTAAATAAAACCTCAAACTGCATTTTAAATGATTTAATAACCTTCTTTGAACGTTATTTTCATTTCTATTTGAAAGATACTGACCTAAAAATACGAATTTAAAGAAAAACGAATTTCTGTACATAAATAAAAGTTTTAGCCATTTTAAAAACACTGACATGTTTTTCGTCACTCATCGAATCATCGAACAGTCATTTCATACGAAAAATGCAAACAAATTCAAAATTCACTTTAAAAAGTTATTTGTCTGAGAGTTGTTTTTCAAAGTCTTTTATTAAATTTAAGGTTTCAACTGTATTTTTTAAAATCAATGTTTACCATTTACTTAAAACAGAATGAAAAGAAAAGAACATTTCATTGACATAGGGTAGTCTGTGAGTTATAGGGACAAAACAGAAACACTGTAATTCTGTCGCTATCCAAAAAAGCGCGCGTAAAAGTAAAAAATAAAAGCCAAAGAAATGCGGAAAACTAGCTGTCCAATCAACGTGAATTTGTTATTTATCTTTAAAAATAATTTTCCTTTAACCTTACATAACTGTTTAAAAATATAATTTTATTCTCTGTCCTTTTATTAAACATAATATAATTAATAAACTTGAATGTACTTAGGCACTCCTTAATGAAAGAGAAAAATGTAACGTGAATATGATTTGCGTTAGAATGTGTAAAGAAAAACACTTATTTTTTTAAGAGTAAATTTTAGAAAAATTACAGGATTCTTTAATGAAATTGAAATAGTTTCCTCTTTATTTTGAATTGTTTTAAGTGGCAGGAGGAAAAATTATGCAGAAAATAAATAACAAACATTTATTTTTAGATACAATGAAATTAGATATATATCATAATATTCTACCTGTACTGAATAGTAGTTGCACAAAGTGAGATATAAAAATCATATCCTTTCTGTACATCCATTTCAAAAATAATCTAACATTTGCTTAAAGGAAAAATTAAAATAAAATTCTTTTAAAAATGGGTTTACACATAAAAATGACATTAAAACATACATTTTTTTAAAATATATCATTAAAAGAAATCTTCTAACAGCACCGGGAAGAATTTCAAAATTGCACTAAAGAATTACAAACATTTTTAAAATAAATATTAAATTTAATTATTTTTATTTTTTTATAGAATTTGAGAGAAAAGAACGAGTTTTATTAAATTACGCAAAGC
>JBBBDQ010001452.1:455000-472500 GCA_037127315.1 Ascarosepion bandense | reverse complement strand
AAATTTTCCTTATCCGTCATGTATCCATAAAGGTCATATATATATATATATATATATATATATACACACACATATATATATATATAAATACACACACATATATATATATATATATATATATATACAAAGGTTAGATAGATAGATAGATAGATAGATAGATAGATAGATAGATAGATAGATAGATAGATAGATCAAAGGGGAGAAGAATTATTTCTGTCATGCCGACTTCCAAGTTTCGTGAAGGCATTGTAATGTCTTCACATTTCGATAATGTCACTTTCGAGACATGATCGCCCAAAACTTGTATAGCATATGGCACTTAACTGACAACACTTTAAAGGTTTTTTGTTTTCCTCTTGAATTAGTGGTTCACGAAACTTTGAAGTCATCAGCACTGAACTACCACTGCTCAACTAAGTGACAAACTTGTCTGCATTAATTCAAGCAACACTGTTTCTATCTTAATATCTGCCACTTTATGACAAAAAATTACCCTAATTGCCAAAAATGTTTTACTAAACTACTGAAAAACAGCAATTTTGTCACTCTCCAACATTATATATATATATATATATATATATATATGAACATGTTACAGAAATTAACGAAACTTGGTTATAAACCTACCGACAATTTGAAATTAATTGTTTTGAATATTATTTTTTATCGATACTCATATTTAAGTTGATATTCGGTTTTTAATTAAACAGTATTGTATATTTATATGATCTACCGGCCTGGTTATTTACGATATTTTTTATTACGAAAACTATCATTAGACTATCATTAGACCCCTATCACGTCTTAGAATGGTCGAGAGGTATAATCCATGCCAGATCACATGGTAGCTTCCCCTATGTGGATAGGGGTCGCAGGTTCGAATCCTGCCGAATGACACACATTTTCGTAATAAAAATTTAATTTATCGTAAATAATCAGGCCGGTAGATATAAATATATAATACTGTTTAATTAAAAACAGAATATCTACTTAAATACGAATATCGATAAAAAATAATTTTCAAAACAATTTATATATATATATATATATATGTGTGTGTGTGTGTGTGTGTGTGTGTGTGTGTGTGTGTGTAAAAATGAAAACTGACACGTTATGCGGAAGTTTAGGTCTATTTCAGGCGAACCATCATCAGCTTCCGTCTTTATTGTACAGATGCTTTTACATGAGTCTTCTGTACAATAAAGACAGAAGATGATGATGGTTTGCCTAAAAATAGGCCTAAACCCCCGCTTACTATAGAATAACGTGTCTTTCTTCATTTTTACATATTTGCTCTGTATGTATTTATATACATATATATTTAGAGCTCTCCTAGAGAGTTATCTTACCACTTTATGTACAGGACACTCCTATGGATTATTCTATAACCACACAGCTTGTTCATATATATATATATATATATATATATATATATATATATAGCCCCAAGCAAGGCATTATACTACCACTGTTGTGAAGGGGGATACATAGGAGGACAGTTATGAGAAAGAGTGGCAGGTTATAGGGGGTGTCAGTAAGTGAGTAAGAGAAGGATGTTAATACTGATGAGAGTGGAGTGGACGGAGAAAGGAGTATGAGACAGAGGATGCAAGTTAGTGAGATAGGAGATGACTATTGACTTCACATTTAATTTCTTGTAGATTATAGCTGTCGGGGAAGCAAGTAAAAGGAAGAGAATTCCACAGGCGGGAAGTGCGAGAAAAGAAGCTACGGAGTAGAAGTTGCGTTTACATTTTATTGGTTTCACAGTAAAAGGGAGGGACCTAGTCGCTAATCTTATGGCTCGAGGAAAATCATATATGGGGAGCACCATATCTTCCTCATGTGCCATGTCCCTTCAGAACGTAGGCAATTATGGACTTCTACTTGATTCTAATTCTTGTCGCTCTCAATATATTTTCTCTTGGTATCTTTTCCAAACCTCGCAATGCCATCCGTTTGCTCAGACCTATGAAGTAGATCTCTCACTACTTTCCCCTGTCTCGCTTTTCTCCCATCCTGTGAGTATTAAATTCTCCAGGCCCTCCTTTCTCATTAAATGTCCCATCTGCCTCTTCCTGATGTTAAGTATGAGTTTTCTTTTCATTTGCATACTCTCCAGCACCTCATCGTTGCTCACGTGCTCAGTCCATGTCATCCCCAGCATCCTTCTGTAGAACCACATTTAACACTATATTCAGAGCGTATGTAAATGTAAATATAAATGTTGGCGCTGAGATCAACATCAAGCGGCGACAGTCTGTTTTGTGTTTGAGCGGAATCTTCAGCCCATGTTTGCTATGTTTTGGCTCGACTAATTATATAGGCTGCTCGGGGCTGCACTATCGGTAGTAAGGTGTACTGTATAGTCTTTACGGTTATTGAGTGGGCCGTAATTATTATGTTCAAGTAACACATAGGAGAATATAGCAGACCTAACTACGATCTTTGCTTTTTTTGAGGAGGGGGGGGGCTTTAGTCAAGGTCTTCAGTATCACTTCATTTTTATATTCACAAGAAATATACATTGTCGAAAGTATCGCAGTGGTTAAGTAAAAGTGGTGTTTACAGAAAACAAAGAACTGTCCTTTTGAAACATCTTTTTTCACGCGCAACATGGTCAAAAGTTGCTAAAATACTATATATATATATATATTGTCATCTGCAGACAGATCTGTTTCGCCGTATCACAGCTCATCAGTACGGTTAGACTCCGATTGCTTTTTTACCCAGGATTGAAACCCGACCATATATCCGATTGTATGTAGAATGGAGAAAGAATTTTTACAACGTCCAAAACATTAATTTAAAACAGTGCTCGATATATAATATATAGAGCTTTGAATATTAATTATAAATTATATTTTAGAACATGTGGTGCAGTGGATATCGGCTCGGAACGAGAAATCGGGGAGCCGAATTCATTGCATTCAATTACACGCAAATACCCTTGGGAAAGGTATTAATCCGTCTATTCTTTCCAGTTATGGGTTAAATAACAGGACAGATTGGGTTCTATAGCTTTGGTCGGCAGCCAGTCTACCGCAGAAAGCTAATGGCAACCTACTGCGGGATAATATTCTGCCCAGTCAGTCATGTCTCTTTCGAGACATGATCGCCCAAGCGTGTTTCACGTATGGCACTTAACTGACATAATTTTTTATAAATATCCGTTACAAAGGTACATTTGCTTCTACATTGAAAAGTCTCTTCATTCCGTCTGAAGAGACATTTCAATGTTCAACATTTGTAACGGATATTTATAAAAAAAATTATGTACATGTTCTAAAATATAATTTTTAATTAATATATATATATATATATGTGTGTGTGTGTGTGTGTGTGTGTGTGTGTGTGTGTGTGTGTGTGTGTGTGTGTGTGAAAAAGTGTATGTATATAATTATATATACATATATATATGCAATTTGTTATATATATATATTATATTATCTATATATTATATATGCGCGGTACTTTTTGTAAGCGCTCAATATTAGAGATAGAGCTGATATATTCATATAGATAGGTGTGAATTTGTGAATATATATATATATATATATATATATATATATATATATATATATATATATATTACCGGCCAATTATCATTAGACCACCCCAGTGTTTTAAAACGATTATGTATTTCATACCATTTTTTAGTATTTATTACCAAATGAATAACTGTAAATGAAAATTGATTGCTTCTTTTGTTAATATTGTACAATAACATGTGCATCAAATGAATTTATAAATATTTAATAATTACCAATACTGTAGTTTCATCAATGAAAGAATGAAGAAAATTTAGGGTGATTCGGACGAGTTCATCTTTGCTTCCTTGCCTTGTAAAATTTTGCAAAGTAATAATAAGAAAAGAACCATTCTATTTTCATTTAGAATTATCCACTTGGCAATAAATATTAAACATAGTTTGAAATATATAATTTCTTTTAGAAAATTAGGGTGGCCATATAATCATGGCCGGTAGTATATATATATATATATATATATATATAATACTGTGTTTCGGTGCTACCTTATTAACACCTCTTCAGTGACTGCCTGACAAGTTTCTAATAAAATAGTACCGAAACACAACGGCTCTTCTGTTGCAGTAGACGATGATATTTTATTATAAATTTATATTAAAATTATTACTATAAATAATATTCTGCTACGTATCGAACACACTTAAAGTATATCACTGAAACAGTGGACTGTCAACCCATAATTTTGTACTAATTCTACGATATATATATATATATATATATATATATATATATATATATATGTGTGTGTGTGTGTGTGTGTGTGTGTGTGTGTGTGTGTTGGAACAGATCTTTATCGGTGGAATAATAATGTCTGCGTGTGTAAACACCCGTCAATGGCAGACAATGCATACAAAACAAACGTATCATTTTCTGGTGGGGAAGTTTCAAAGGAACATAACAGTCGCTTCGACCTAAACCTAGGCAGCAATGCGAATCAAAGAAAAATTTAGGCAATATCAGTCAGTTAAGTGCCATACGTGATATACGGTTGGGCGATCATGTCTCGAAAGCTGAGTTCGAATTCCAGTTGAATTCCTTGCATTCACTTACGCGCAAATATCCTTGGGAAAGTTATTAATCTGTCTCTTCCATCCAGTTATGGGTTAAATAACAGGACAGATTGGGCTCTATAGCCTTGACTGGTAACCAGTCTACCGCAGAAAGTAATGGCAACCTGTGGGATAATCTTCTGCCCAGTCAGTCATGTCTCTTTCGAGACATGATCGACCAAATCGTGTATCACGTATGGCACTTAACTGACTGACTGACATTTTAACATAGATTTTTTTCGTCTTGTTAATATTCTCTCACACACAGTAACCCCTTGCGTCTCAGTGGATTTATTGATTTGCTTCGAGTGAAATTATTGAAAAAAAATACTAATTACACGGACACCATGTGGTGATGTGTCGAAATATTATATTGTTTATTGTTTTACGTAATTGTACTTTGTTGTTAGCGAAAGAGATTAAAGAAATTACAGAAATTTGTTAAACGTTTTTCATGTTACTGGTCCTGGCTTTGATTACTCACCCGCCGCCGTAAAGTAACTTTCCTGCGCTTTTTCATGGTAAGTATTCTGATGAAGTCTCCACTATGGTACCGAGATTTTATGAATTTAAGTGCAGTACTAGATTTGTGGTGCATTGGATATCGGCTCGGAACGAGAAATCGGGGAGCCGAGTTCGAATTCCAGGTGAATTTATTGCATTCACTTACGCGCAAATACCCTTGGGAAAGGTATTAATCCGTCTATTCCTTCCAGTTATGGGTTAAATAACAGGACAGACTGGGTTCTATAGCCTTGGTCGGCAACCAGTCTACCGCAGAAAGCAATGGCAACCTACTGCGGGATAATCTTCTGCCCAGTCAGTCATGTTTCTTTCGAGACATGATCACCCAAGCGTGTATCACGTATGGCACTTAACTGACTGACTGACTAGATTAGATGTTCGTTGTGGTGTAGTGGATATCGGCTTGGAACTAGAAATCGGAAAACCGAGTTCGAATTCCAGTTGAATTCCTTGCATTCACTTACGCGCAAGAGATATTAACCTGTCTCTTCCCTCCAGTTATGGGTCTAATAACAGGACAGATGGAGTTCTATAGCCTTGGTTGACAACCAGTCTACCGCAGGAAGTAATGACAAAACTATTGTGGGAATATCTTCTGCCCAGTCAATCATGTCACTTTCGAGACATGATCGCCCAAGCCCATATACTGTATGGCAATTTACAGTTAAAATTACTGGATATAACCATAAGTTCTATGCTTAGTCTCTCGCACTTCCAGCTTGTAGAATTCTCTCCCGGTTTTTTGCTTCCTAGTCAATTTTGATCTTCAAAGATTTAAATGTAATGTCTATCATTATTTTTCTATCTTCTTAATTCTAGATGTATTATTCTCTTTCCTAAACAGTGTTTTGGTTTTATTATAATTCTTTAACTCTCAGTAAGATTACGTCTTAGTAGCTTTATTGCCTTGCTTGGGGTGAAATAATTTTTTAAAATACTATTAAAGTCATAATGATAAATGAAGTTTTACTTATTGTTGAAAAGCTCCATCGAGTTTTTTTAACAATGTAAATTAAAAGTTTATGCAAATTATTAACATCGTTCCTTAACGTTTGCCCAGTAGCTTATTTCCTTTGTTATTTAATCTTTATCTAAAAAACAAAACTATTATGTAAATTTTTGTAACTTTGTATAATATTTATGCATTACACACTAATCTTTATTCGGTAAAAATTTCATTGCTAATCATGCATTACTATTTAAGTAATGCACATATTTATGTCTTTGTTGTTTCCGTTCTTTATATTATGGCCGCTACTGTATATATATATATATATATATATATATATATATATATATATATATATATATATATATATAACATTGCGTTCACATTTGAAGCGGTCTGTCGCCAGTTTTGATTAGTGTCATCTTCAATATACTATATTTACATGAACTATATCTCTAATATTGAGCACTTTCCCCACTAATTATCAGTTAAGTGCCATACGTGATACACGCTTTGGGGGATCATTTCTCGAAAGCAACATGACTGACTAGGCAGAAGATTATCCCGCAGTAGGTTGCCATTGCTTTCTGTGGTAGACTGGTTGCCAATCAAGGCTATAGAACCTAATCTGTCCTATTATTTAATCCATAAGTGGAGAGAAGAGACGGATGAATACCGTTCCCAAGGGTATTTGCGCGTAAGTGAATGTAAGAAATTCAACTGGAATTCGAACTCGGCTCTCCCGATTTGTCGTTCAGAGTCGATATCAACTGTACCATAACGCACATACACTAATTATACCATACCATAAAATTATATTTTTATCATATATATATATATATATATATATAGGTATGGGGGTGAGAGAGAGTAATTTTGTCAAAATGGAAAATATAACAGTCGATTAAGAACCAAAAATTTTATTTTGTCATGGTTCGCCAATGAATCGTAGTCATTAGTAAAAGAATTTTAGTTCACAAGAACAAAAGGGCTGCATTGACGAGACAAACCGTGATTCATGCTAAACATCTGAATACATTCTTCTCTATCGTATTATGCTCCAATATCACATATTGCTTCTCTACTAATTCAGTGAGAAAATAGGACATCATGAAATCGGATGTAAGTATAGCAATCATACGGAAATCATAGAATGTGACACTTTCTGTATGTACTTCGCCTAACTTATATTCAGTGTTAATTAGCACGTTTTTTCCAGGTCAGAATTGTGATCACAAAACTTTCACCGATACACAACTGCACTGTGTATGTCAGTAACCTTCATATTATCTTGTCTACCATCTTAAAATTTTGGGATGTTTAACCAATATAGTTTGGGACGTACTTTTGCATTCTATTCGATTGAATCCTGTATCTAATCGAAAAAAGTTTATTTTGTTTTACATCGATAAAATATTTCGCCTTTTTTGAAGTGTATGAGAACGAGTACCTAACCATACTTTCTCTCTCTCTCTCTCTCTCTCTCTCTCTCTATCTATCTCTCTCTCTCTCTCTATATATATATATATATATATATAACTTTAATCCAAAAGGAAAGGCAGGAAGGTAAATCCCAAAGAACCGATCCTAATTAATATTAATTAGATTAATAACCCAGTTTTAAAAGCAAAGTTATCCGAAATCTAGAAATAGACATTGATTTCTGTCTACTTTCTTATTAATCCCACCCCTTTAATTTTTCTGTGAAGTATATTTTTTTAACTTCCGCCGGTAATATACCAGTCTTTATTTTGAAATAAAAAGTTGCCCATGATACCTGAAATTTCTCTTAGGGATTTCATGTAGAAATGGCCATACAACTGATTTGAACAACGAAATTTATTTTATATATATATATATATATATATATATATATATATATATATATTAACAACCCTATTTCTGTATATATATATATATATATATATATATATATATATATAATCAACCCTATTAACAACCCTATTTCTTTATATATATATATATATATATATATATATATATAAAGAAATAGGGTTGTTCCAACGAGAGAAATTGGTATGGAATAAAAATTGTGAGAGGCCGTGAATGCTTTGTTTAAAGTATATCTTTATTGTTGCAGTTATTATATATGTTATGATACTTTAAGAGTCCATAATGGCATTTATGACGCTACACGTGTTTCGGGTCTAAAATAGACTCTTTTCAGGCGAATAAACTTCTGGCTTTACATATCGAGTTCCTTTTGTGTCTGAGGGCCAAGCAGTTGTTTATAAAGAAGTAAGTAAAATAATATATATATATATATATATATATATATATATATAATTTGGAAACGAATTGTCACATAAAAAAACCAGAAGGTAGAAACCTGTGTCATGTAATAACTAGTTTACAAATGAAAAAATATTCAAACGTTCTACAATATAATTGTATCGAACACTTTTTAATACAACTGTGTACTGGTCTAATTAATTATGACCAAACACTAAATAATTAAATAATTATATATATATATATATATATATATAGTCTTGTGTTGTGATGATGCTTAGTGTTATGATTGTTGTTTTTTCTGTGTTTTATTGATAAAAAGATATTTTGGCAAGTGGATGTTTTTGTCGTAATGTACTCGATATTGAGATAGAGGTAGATCGTTAATAGAATTAATGTAGCGAAGATGGTCACTTAACTGAGTAGATTCATACCGACTTCGAAGTTCCGTGAAGCTACTATTATGAAATCGTCACTCCTCAGAGCTTTGGGGACAGTATAATGGTGTCTTCACGATACTTCGAAATCACTTAATTTACAGACTTCTCCACATTATCCTCTCTCTCTCTCTCTCTCTCTCTCTCTCTCTCTCTATATATATATATATATATATATATATATATAAACTTATTTATAAATGGAACTTTGTGTGTATGTGTGTGTGTGTGTGTAACTGTGTGTGTGTGTCCGTTATCTATAGACTCCAAAACGGCTGAACCGATTTTCTTGAAACTTTTCACAGTTGTACTATAAGCGTCTGCGTGTGTTCTTAGCTAGGTTTTGTGTCAAGGTATCCCCAATAAATATCGAAAATCGATAATAAAAAAAATCGTGTTATAGAAGGAGTGGTCCGACTTTAATCAAATTTGATACACTCATAGACAAAGATATAAGAAACGATATTCAGAAGTTTCAAGGTTGCAGTTCTTACAATAGTGCAGAAAATCGATAATATATATATATAAAAGCAAGATGTTTGTGTGTGTGTGTCTGTTTATCTGCCTGTATGTCTGTATTTTTTTTCAGCCTTTTTATTTTAGTTTTTGCTTCGGGTTTGGCTCTAATTAGGTATAATTGTAGTTCTTCGTCTCAGCCATGATACCATTTACTCAGAAGACTTATTTAACCTTCAAAATTCAGTTTACGACGAAAAAAACTTATTTCATATCGATACCAGGAAATCAAATTTTGACTTACATCCATTCATTTTTCTTTCAGTCTACAGTTTAACTGGAAAAAACTATTGCTTTTTAGTCTTTCGTGCCAACGTCCAAAGAGTCTGAGCTCTAGGACCATGGGTTAGTTTTAAAGCTTTCATTACCCCCGAGCAAAGCCGGGCTATACTGCTAGTATATATATATATATATATTAAAACTGTACACAAGTTTAGCTTAGCAAAAAGGTTATTTAATATAACCGCCATATATAATAAGCTCAATGGCAGTTGGTGCGATCCTGTAATCGACTACATGATTAGATCAGTTGGGGTTCCATCATGTTGGCCACAATTAACTCTATTGTCAATGATAGCTGTTTTTAACGATTCCTTGTGTGTTGGTATCCTCTACAATGTCTCAAATATTCCGAGGATTGAAAAGGAAGAGCCAGGCTGGTATTTTAGGGTATGTCTTGATTGTGAAATCTCGAGAATAGTTCCATGTACCTTGTAAAATTATCGTGAACAATACCTTTAAGTGATCAGTTGCAATGATTCTGAAGAAAGACTATGATTACCTCAAAACTTCTAGAAACATAACAGATTTTATGAGAACACGATTTACATCACTGTGAATATCCGTCGGTTGCGCACAATGACATCTGATGTTCTTCTCGATTGCCTCACCATGTTTAAGAGACTTGCTATCTGGATGTTCTAAATGCCCAGCATACATTTTCGTTTCCTGTAATTGGTTGGGCCTTGGTTCTTATTAATGCATTTGATGTGGCTGAAAGAGAAATAACAATGTTCAAATTTGGCATATGCCACATGAAAAACCGTTAGGTTTTCTCTCGATCTCTAAAAAAGCTTTAATAAAAATGAAACATATCAAATTGAGATACGTTTTCTACTTTGTTCTTTTGCTTTATTTTGACATCTTGCAAGATTTCTATCCATACATTGTACTCGTAGTCTAGTAATTATATATATATATATATATATATATATATAGTAAATAACTTAAAGGGTCAACAAACCTACCAAGCAGATAAAGTAAATAACCTAATGAGCCAACCTTCCCTGAAGATCCGGTTAGGTGAAACCTAGGTAGCTTTGTTGGCTCTTTAGGTTATTTACTTTATCTGCTCTGCTTACGTATTGAGCACCTTTTTGTTATAGATTACTCGTCCCGGTTCTTTCCTTTGGGCTACGTACTTTGACTGATGTTCACTTGCTTAGCTGTTTCTTTTTTTTTTACGAGCATTTTTCCTTCCACGTGTGTACTCGGAGGGTTTTTCGAAACGAGTATAGTGATAAGTTTACACACACACACACACACACACACACACACACACACATATATATATATATATATATATATATATATATATATATATATATATTGTTCCACGTATATGGCATGACTCGGAGTTTCACGCATTACGCAATCATCAGGTATGCCCATCGCCGATATGTATATTCATAAATATATATATAAAATAGCTCTGTTCATAGTAATTCTGTTTTATTGACACCTGAATAATAATACTATACATATGTATATTTATTAATTTGCGTAACTACACACACACACACACACACACGCGCGCACACACACACACGCACGCACACACACAGGTATATATATATAAATATATATATATATATATATATATATATATATATATATATATTATGGATTCTCCCGTCGATTTTAACGTATGAATGTTTAACTCAGACTGCCACACAGAGAATTGTTTCGAGTGGTGAAGGTTTGTGTAGCACCATCCACACTTTTTGGAACTGCTGATAACAAACAATCGGTGCAGAAGTTTGCCACGGATCGCATGAACAGCAGACCTCAGTTATTTAACCCATGACTGGAGGGAAGTGACAGATTAATACCTTTCCCAAGGGTACCAGTGCGTAAGTGAATGCAGAGTGTTCAACTGGAATTGAAACTCGGCTCACCGATTTCCCCTTCCGAGCCGACATCCACTGCACCACAACGCAATCTGTCAATATATATATACGCACTAATAATAATAATAATAAATATTCATCTTGTTCGTCACAGTCTGTTACAAATATTTAGTATATATTTCAGCTCTGTTGTTTTATATCGAGCACTGTTTTATTGCCAACATCACTCTCTGGGCACTATTACAAATATATATATATATATATATATATATAGTATATCGAGACAGCAAATAATTTTCTAAACATATGCTGTTAAATATAAGAGACAATGAATGTCTATTATGTTTAATCATGAGCCGTTCTAAACGTTGTATTTTTGCTTTAATTTCAGTTGAAAATAAAGACTAAAATTCTCTAACATTTGGATAATTTATTGATTTGCTTCTAAACTTTCGGCTCACATGAGCCATCTTCAGAGAGATTATTTAGACTGAAATATAATAACATCCACCATCACCGACGATATTATTTTGTGTTGACATAAAACTCTACTTGGCAACGGCAATAATTACCAAAAGTAATGAACGCAGTTCTTAAGTTTGCGATGCGGTTTTTTTTTTTCAATATTCAAAAATGTTGAATGAACATTTCGGCATAAATCCCTAAGAACACTTAAATTTTAAATTGGGAACACTTAAATTTTAAATTCTAATTTTTTAATTTTTAGGATGTTCTATATAAATGTAATTGTTTTTTGATAAAATAATTTAACTTTAAATAATATTTAACCACTCTATCTTCCTCTCCAAGTCTCCTTTGTCTACTTTTTAGAAAAAATTACTAATTTAAACTCCGATTTCCTGTTTTTTATATCATAACTTTTGTAAATTTTAATATAAAATTTTTTTTTAAATTAATTTTTTTTAAATTTTTTAATTTATAATTTTCTTAAATCTTTATTCTTATTTTTAATTTATTTTATTTTATTTAGTTTATCGATACCTAGATGTATCTGTAATCAGATTAACTTTAATTATTTTTTATTCTTTATCTACTTTTTTACCCTAAATATGCTTTTTCTAAAAAGTCTCTTTTTCTAATATTTTAACCCATGTATACGGTAAATTTTATTTGACACGTAGGTTTCTAATATGAAAATTTTTTCTTTTTTCTTTTTTTCTCCCCTTTCCTTCCTTTCTATTCTTCTCTTTCCTTGTCTTTATTTTTTTTACCTCCCTATTTCCCTTTCCCTTTTGTTTTACCCTCTTCTCAATTTAACACTACTCCTAACCCTTTCCTTTATAAGCTAGACGAAACCAAATTTTCCATTTCTTCACTTACAACTCTTATCTAAAAGTTAAAATCTAAAATTAGACCTGAATTACTTCCGAAATTTTTTGTGACGTAAATTTCTCAAATCTTAACCGTTATTTTTATTTTCATTTTTTATATTTTTTTCTCTCTTTTCTTTCTCTCCTTTTATTCTTATTTTTATTTCCATTTTGAAAAAATGACCGTTGCTGACGAGATGTCAAATCTCTCTTAGGGATTTTATGTCGAAATGTCCATTCAACATTTTTGAATTTTGAAAATTTATTTTACTTTATATTGGCTCTGTAATTTTATTTACATTGAGCTCTCCTCCTGTATCATTTTTTTAATATTAAAATATTTAATATTAATTAGGATCAGGTTTTTGGTATTTACTTTCCAACTTTTCCGTTTTGGATTAAAGTATTTTAATATATATATATATATATATATATATATATATATATATATATATATATATATATATATACACACGTTTATAGCACGACACGGAGTTTCATTGACTATTCAATCATAACGTTTATTAAAGTATGCTTATTACAACCCCTGATGATTGCATAGTGCATGAAACTCCGAGTTGTGCTATAGACGTAGGGTAATATGTATATTTAGTGATATACTCCTAATAGACCTTTTATATTACACCGAGCACTGTTTTATAAACACCAGAAAAATATTTATATATGCGTGTGTATACTTGCGTATATATATGTATATATATATATATATATATAATAATATTTATTAATAAATTATAACATTGATATGTTATAATATCACTACAAAAGTAGCTATTTTGTTTCGACACTTTTTGTGTCTTTTCAAGTGATGTTGTTATTTCGAAAATCTATCTATATATATATCTATATGTATATATATATATCTATATGTATATATCTATATATATATCTATCTATATGTATATATATATATACACGCAAGTATACACACGCATATATAAATATATATATATATATATATATATATAGTTATGAATTAATTGAGACACGAAAATTTCTATGCTTCGAGATACATTCTCATCATAAGGCAATGTTTGATATTGGTTGTGCAGATGATTTACATTTAAATAACAAAGAACCTTTGATTTACTGTGTATATATGTGGGAGGATATAGAATTTACATGTGTGTTTCTTTTAACTAATCAGAGCGAAGATTCATTTTAGTGTTTGTCCCCAAAGAATACCTACTAACTAACTTTTTCTCTTTTTTTCTCAAAATAGTAAAAACCTTGAGCCCTCTTCACTTGGAATTATATATATATTCAATTAGATAGGTGTGAGCTTGTGACCCTGATTTTCACGCTTTTTCGATCGCAGAAGCGTGAAACCCAGGGTCATAAACTCACACGATCTAACTGAATATGTTAGCTCTATCATATTGAGCGCTTTCAAATAAGTACCGTGCATGAATAATATATAAATAATATATATATAAAATTGCATATATATATATATATATATATATATATATATATATAAATTTCACATACGGATTAGGGGTAGCAACTACAACTGACACCAAATCGGTCGAGTTTCGATCCCAGCCGGAGGCAAGTGGATGTCTAGCCACACTGATGAGCTGTGATACAGCAAAACAGGTTTGTATATATATATATATTGGCGATTGTGGAACTCTGAAAGTCGATGGGTGCAATTAGGTGCTGAGATTTTTCTGAGGAGGAGAGGGGCAAACCCAAGGAGCGTTTTCATTTTCATAGTACACCACAATCGTATACACAACTTAAGAATGAATTTGAGTATAAGTATGTTACTTCACTAAATTAAACAGATAACTTTTTATTCATACAAGTGAAGTTCTTTCAAACTGGTATTTGTCCTTAAAAAGTTCAATGATGACGAAAACGCAGATGGAAAAGTGCTGAAGATCAAATCTTATTAAAATCAGAGACTGATTAGTTTCATAAATTTTTTAAATTTATAGAAGTTAGTGGGGCCAACCAAGAGGCTAGCCAAAATTCTTGGGTGTGCCCTGGTCTCTTCTGCCACCTCCCGTAGTATCTCCACTATGTACATATATATATATATATATATATATATATATATATATATATATATATATATATATTATAAATTATGTTTTAGAACATGTACATAATTTTTTCTATATATGTCCTCTTCCCTACAATCATATGTTTGTTTCAGTGTTTGGATTTAAACACTTCCTCATTCTATACTCACTCGGATATATATATATATATATATATATATATATATATATATATATATATATATGTGTGTGTGTGTGTGTGTGTGTGTGTGTGTGTGTGTGTAAATCACCCCGAGCAAGAAAACAAACTCATTGTGACGGAGGTGGTTTGTAAAGAGTGAAAGACTATACAATAAAAAAGAAAGCATTATTAAGGATTGATAGCAATAAATGAACAAAAATTAGTATATATATATATATATATATAAGCGCGTGTGTGTGTGCGTGTGCCTGTGTGTGTGTGTCTCGAATATACCTCCAAAGAAACGTACCTTGTTGAAAATACATTTTTTATAAATGAAAAATCATTTTTTAAAGTTTTTGTTTTAGTTTTAACTACAAACTAATATATTAAATTACATATTTCCAATAAGAAAATACTTTGCTGCATTTCATAACTAATTTAAATCGACATGAATTTTATTTTATTTTATTTTATTTATTTATTTATTTATTTATTTATTTTTTTGCTTTCAAAATCACTAAAACTGGCTAATTTAACCAATTTATATTTTTTGCATCTTTCGGCACAAAGTAATTCTCCTTAGGAACAATATTATATATATATACATATGTATATATATATAATTTTCTTTACTTTATTTGAGGAATATTAGCTGATTTAAAATTTAATTAATCTGATTTGAAACAGATATTACTTTTTAGTTTAAAATTTCGCGAAATACAATTTTTAGATGTATAAGTTCTTGTTATGTGCTAACTGCTCTATTGATAAAATGACAACCAGAAATTTTGCTATTTTTCTTTGAGGGATATAACTAAAAATTACTTGACAAAATTAAAATGGCCGCTCTTTTACTATAATTTGTAATTTTTTTTTAATCATATCACCCAGAGCAAGGCGGTAACGCCACTGATGCGCAGGGGTCTACGTAAGAGTGAAAAGATTGGAAAAGAGAAAGCCGGAAACCACATCCTAAACAGGGAACAAGGGATGAGCCTCTTAACCTGTTCAATAGACGTCGGTGGAGTGTGAACCGACCGATAGTTTGGTCTATCTACTCCAATTGAAAAAAAAAAGAAAAGAGTGAAAAGATTGAAAAAGAGAAAGCCGGAAACCACATCCTAAACAGGGAACAAGGAATGAGCCTCTTCACCTGTTCAATAGACGTAGATGGAGTGTGAACCGGGCGATAGTTTCGTCTATCTACTCCAATTGAAAAAAAAAAGAAAAAGAAAAAAGAGAAGAAAAAAGAAAGCCGGAAGCCACATCCTAAACGGAACTAGGGATGAGCCTCTTCACCTGTTCAATAGACGTGGGTGGAGTGTGAACCGGGCAATTTACCCAGTCATTTTTAAAAATTAAGTCATTCTCTGTAATCTAATGTTTTATTGAATTCTAAGCAGTTTAAATTTACCTTTTTTACCACTCTTATTATCTGATAATATCGTCTATCAAAAGTCGGCAGGTTTATAAACAGGGATAAAAAAAAAATCAATATCCTTTCTAAAATACTGGCGCTCAATGAATTGTAGTAAGCTTTTCCATTTATGATTAGTTCTTATTAAATAGCAATATCAGTTAACAGGTAGAACTTAATACAGAATTTTGAAAGATTTAAAAGTTCTGTAATTTGCTTGAAGCATTGTGTATATTACGTGTATGGCTGGGTTTTGAAGGTTATCACAATGCGTTTAGTAAAATAAAGGCACGGGACAGGAGCGGACGTGAAATCAAGCTCTCCTATCATTCTAAAGATGAGACTATGATCTCTAAATATTAATGATTAAAAAAAAGGTAATATCCAACACCTTCTTTACCTTCCATTATTTTACTAAACGCATGGTGACAACCTTCAAAACCTACCCATACATTTAAAAGTTTATAAAATTTTAGTAGTGGCCATAAAATATCTTATTCATAAAAGCTATTAAAAATTAATATAATGAATAATATCTTGGTTTTATTGTTTTTTTTATTCTACGATTCAGAGCAGAATTTTAGTAACTGGGGGTCCTGTTTTGCAGAAAGCAATTGATGATTTAAATTTCCAAGGAGTTCTGTTTTGACATGTATAAACATTAGCCTCTACGAAATTTAATTTCTCGAAAATGGGCTTGGGCGGTCATGTCTTGAAAAAGTCATAATTGTCTGGGCAGAAGTGTTTCCCGCAGTAAGTTGCCATTACTATCGGTGGGAGACTGGTTTCCAACCAAGGCTATAGAATCCAATCTCTTCTGCTATTTAACCCTGGAAGGGAAAGCGACGGAATAATATTTTCACAAAAGTATTAGCGCGTAAGTGAATGCAACGAATTGAGATAGATAGATAGATAGATAGATAGATAGATAATGAACAGGCTTAGATAGATAGATAGATAGATAGATAGATAGATAGATAGATAGATAGATATTGAACAGACTGAGATAGATAAATTGATAATGAACAGACTGAGATAGATAGATAGATAGATAGATAGATAGATAGAGAGATAGATAGATAGATAGATAACTAGATAGATAGATAGATAGATAGATAGATAGATAGAT
>JBBBDQ010001452.1:425000-445000 GCA_037127315.1 Ascarosepion bandense | reverse complement strand
TTTATAAAAGCATTATATCACTGCACAAAAATTCTTATGTTTCGGAACAATACTCTTCTTCTTCAGGTGATATGTTAAAATAAATGTCGAAAATGATTTATCATTGAAATAAATCATCTCCACCATTCATTTTACCACCTGAAGGGGAACAGTATTGTTCTTAAACATGAACATTTTGTAGTGATATTATGATTTTTTAAATGATTGTAATAACAAAATTACAAAATTAAGCTCTGCTCTGTATCGAGGACTCTTTTTAAAAGTAAATGCTTGAATAGTGGATTTTTAATCTACGTGCTCTTTCACTTTTTTGTAATATATATATATATAGATATATATATATATATTACAAAAAGTGAAACCACTTATATATATATATATATATATATATATATATATATATATATATATTCTAATGAGGAAGATCAGTCTATCTTAGATCTATTTAGAATATTTAAAAGCTCTACATGTTTTGTAAAATATATATTGAGCCCTTTTTGAAAAACTGCGTACCTGTTCAATTATGAGTAATAACTGCTTACTAATTATATATATATATATATATATATATATATATATATATATATATATATATTTGTGTGTGTGTTTGAATAAGATATATTTAGTAATTGTGCATTCAATAATTTTTTTAAATGAAATGTCAAAGCCCGTCTATTTAATTTTTATTGCATTTTCTAATTTTCAAATGAGTTATCGGTTCTTTTAATCAAACTTGGATGAATATATATATATATATATATATATATATATATATATATATATATATATATAAGTTCTTAGATACATACATATATATGAAATTCTTTCTGTTTGTGTGTGCAATGTAGATATCTGGCTTGATAGATAGATAGATAGATAGATAGATAGATAGATAGATAGATAGCTAGATAGATAGATAGATAGACAGATTAAAAGAAATAGATTTAAGCAGGCAGGCAGATTGAGAGATAGATTTCAACAGACTTGAGCAGGCATATATATATATATATATATATATATATATATATATATTAAACACGTTGTATTAAACGATAGAGACAACTTAGACTTGCAGATTATCATTTGTATTTTCTCATATTTTCTAATTAGAATATCGTTTAATACAACGTGTTTAAAAGAAAGGATGCTGCCAAAATACACGTACTTTATATATATATATATATAAACGGTCTTTTCAACTGGATAATTCTTATTTCTAAAAAATTACCTGAGGATGAAGCCAAAACATAATGGGCTGGCTTCGAAACATGAGAAATTTTTTGTGTAGTGATACTATGAATTTAAAAACATTGTAACAACCATTACAGTATAACGCTCTACATGTGTATGGAGCACTCTTTATAAAAGTAAATGCATGAACAAAAAGGTAAATTAACCTACGAGTTCAACAACTTAGTTACAATATATATATATATATATATATATATATATATATATATATAGAGAGAGAGAGAGAGAGAGAGAGTGTGGAGAAAGAGAGAGATAGATATATAGATAGATGCCAATATAATAATTTATGTAACAATTAATATATATAATAATATATACATATATTTTATATTATTATATATAATGTATATGAACATTTATATATTTTTTGTAAATTATAGAATATGTTTTATATTTTTAAGTCGCAAATATACGTATAAATGATATTGCAATACATATTAATTTATATTTTTATTCTTTATTGAAACCAATTTGTTTAGAAACGAAAAAAAATATAAATGAAAAAGAAAAAAATGTAGAAAATGAAAAAGAAAGAAAGTATAAAGAAGGAAAGAAGGAAAGAAAGTGTTGATTATAAAAAAGAATAAATGTATAAAGGAGAATAAATAAAAGAAAACAGTTATAAACAGAAAAAGAAAAAATCATGAATAGAAAGAAAAAAATTAAGGGAAATGAAAGATAAAAAAAGAATGTCTGAAGGAATATAAAAAAGAAAGAAAGTGAAAAAGAGAAAGAGAGACAGAAAGTATAAAGAAATACGTAAATGAATGAAAGAAAGTGATAAATAGCATGAAAGAAAGAAAGAAAGAAAAGAAGGAAGTAAGAAAAAAGAAAGAAAGAAAGAAGGAAAAGAGAGAAAATAAGAAAGAAAGAACGAAAGAAAAGAAAGAACGAAAGAAAAGAAAGTAAGAAAGTAAAGAAAGAAAGAAGAAAGAATGAAGGAAAGAAAGAAAAAGTAAAAAGAAAGAAAGCAAAGAAAGAACGAAATAATGAAGGAAAGAAAGAGAGCAAGTTAAGAAAGAAAGTTAGGAAGAAAGAAAAAAGAAAAAAAGAAAGTTAAGAAAGTTAGGAAGAAAGGAAAGTGAGGAAGAAAGAAAGAAAACAAGAGAGAAAGTAGGAAAGAATGCTTGTTCGCCATCCGTTTGGTTTATGGCGTTCCAAAAGTTCGTGGAGAAAAGAATAATTTCGAAAAATCTGATTATATTACAATATTTTACATTTGCATGAAGCCAGATGAAATCAAAATCATCCAAATGAAAGTGAGCAAGAGAACGTGATGGAGAGAGAGAGAGAGAGAGATACGGAAGCGGGTGTGTAAACAAAAGTCAAAGAGTGGAAGGAAGAGATAGTTAAAATGGAGACGGGGAGGAACAAAAAAAACAATAATAATAATAATGATGATGGGAAAATATAAGGTAGGAAAAAACAAAAAGCTAAAGAGAAAAGTTTTGAGAGAGTGAAATGCATCTGAAAAAGACAGCAAGAGGAAGGAAGGAAGGAAGGAAGGAAGGAAGGAAGGAAGGAAGGAAGGAAGGAAGGAAGAGACAGTGGTGGTGGTTAGGGGGGGGTGAAGGAAAAAAAAACACTCGCCGATGCCAAAAGAGAAGGCTTGAAAAAAAAAAAAAAGAAAAGAAAAAGAAATGGGGAAAGAATTGTCGGGGAAACGAACGGCGGTGGGTAGGGGCTAAACATAGTAAGAGTGAGTTTTATAGGAAAGTTGAGGGTGGAGGCCGAAAAACAAGGATATACAGAAAAAGATAGATAGGAGTGTATGGCATGTGGGTGCATATATCCAGAAACATATATATATATATATATATATATATATATATACACATGTATATATATATATATATATACATACATATATATATATATATATATGTGTGTGTGTGTGTGTGTGTGTGTATGCATATATATTTGTATATATCTATATATATGTATATATATATATATATATGTATATACATATATGTGTGAGTGTGTGTGTGTGTGTGTGTGTGTGTGTGTATATAAATTGTTAAGACGTCCCCCGCCTTGTAAGCCAATGACAACTATCTTAGTCGTAGGGTTAATGAAGGTTTGGTGCTAAAATCTGTGTTAGGGTGAAAGTGCTAGTGTGGAGGGTAATATTGGCCAGAGTATTGTCCGGAGTAAGTCTGAGAAATAATGAAAACCATCTACCTTGTGTTATTTTTCTGTGTTTGCCTCTATTCTTGTGAAAAAAAAGTAAAAAAAAGTAGACTTCGGGCCGTCAGGTGGTGGTAAGTGAAAAATACACTTTTTTCTTTCAATGCTCTAAGATTTACATGTAAGTTTTCTTCAAGTTCTTTACCCACCTATATATATATATATATATATATATCTTTGTGTGTGTGTGTCTGTCTGTCTGCCTGTCTGTCTGTCTGTTTGTTTTAAGATTGGATAAATCGTTTTGAAAAGTAGATGTTAGGAAGTTAGTAAGGTTGTATTATGTCGGTATTTCTTGTTTATTGTCATTGTTCTCGATGTTAATAACGTTATTTTTTATTATTTTTTACAGTTGTATATTTTGTACACCTTTCTCTTTTAGCATTGCTTAGGAAATAATAATATGGATATTCAAAATTTTTGAATGTGTTTTCTAAAGAATCTGTAGCCCGCAATACTTATCTGAAAAAAATATTAAAAAACCTCCAATATATTTTATTTCATCCACAATATTAAAGCATACAAAAGGCACAAACCCTAAAAGATAACATTAACAACAACAATGCCAATCAACTAGATGAAAACAAACATATAAATAATAATACTACCTACTAAGTTAACATCTATTAGCTAAAACGATTTTTATCCTATTTTAACAATATCAAGATAATTACAACCACACACACACACACACATATATATATATATATTTATATGCGTATTTTGTGTATGTGTGTTTGCGTCTCTGTGTTTGTCTTTAAAAGGGAAAAGTCTAAAATGTAAATGTTGTTTTTTTTCTTTCTTCAAAAATATTTTTTAAAGAATGCCTTTTCTGTTGTTTTCGTCATCTGGGTCGTTTTCCGCCGTCAGAAATATGGTCTATCTTGTTTTCTGGAAATTATTTTTTTCTTGTTCTTGCGTTAAATTAAATTCGATTCAAGATAGAATGAAAACAAATAAGAGGTACAACATATTTTTAAATAAAATAAGAACATATTTGTAAGTATTACGTTTTTAAATTTCACATGCATCCTCGTTTTTTACGTTCGCTCAAAAGAAAAAAAAATTGAATTGTATGTCTAGGTTTGTTTAAAAACGACACATATCTTGATGTCATACTTTGAACAAAATTAAAAAGTCTCATATTGTCACGATTTTTGTACAAGGTGTACCAAGATTTCCGCATAATATTTATGAAAAAAAGTTTTAACTTTGCATAGCCTCATATTTCGTCAGACCACATTCTTTCATATCAGAGATCTTCATTTTTTCGTTTTGATTTATTCTCTGCATGAGAAATTCAATTGAAAATATTTTATATTTATTTTTCTAAAATTTACGAGAAATTGTTTTTATTTATTTATTTTTTTTAATGTTACTGTCCAATTATCGAAGTTAGAACATCAGATCCCAAAAAGTAAGGGTGTACTTAGTGATGATAAAACTCACTACATAGCAGAAATGTTCACCACTATCCTTGTCAAGGGGCCCAATTATTGTTTCTTATTGTTTTTCAATTCGGATTAGCATGTGAGTCGTGTTCTCACATCTTAACAACATTGATAACAATTTGCATACCCTGTGCGAAGTTCACCAAGAGTATTTTTTCGGTGAATAAACACACACACACACACACACACACACACACACACACACACACACACACACACACACACACATATATATATATATATATATATTGTGTAATAGGCAGAAATCTATGATTCTATATGCAAGTTTCTATAATGGACAAGGGTGCTTATGGTTGTTTTTCAATATACCTTTTCATGTGATCTTATAATTTTTTCCTTTTCAGGAGGTAAATTATGGAAAAATTGTTTAAACGTTTTATTTCTAATGCTTTCGTCTATATCTTTAGCCATTATAAAGTATACTTTAACTGAATATATAAGATGTTTGTCTATATGTATACCTAGTTACGTTTTATATTTAAAAAAAAACAGTGAGCTCATTTTTTCCATGTTCATACTTGATATTATTAGGTTTTGGATTTTTTTTTTATTAATGGTATATTTGTTTAAACATTTTTTAATGGATACATTGTCTTTGGGTAGATATCTGTCTTTTTGTTTTGTTTTGTTATTGTTTCTTTATAAAATTAAGCATTATACTTACTGGACTGAATAATCGAGAAATCTTGTTAGGAAAATATGCTTCTTCCGGTAGAATTCGAACCTATATCCCTTATGGGAAACGGATCTGACGTGTTTTTACCGCTCGATCACGCAGGACTAACGATTCATTAAACGATGCGCAAATAACGCTTTTTTTAAAAAAAAATGTAAACAGAAACAATTTATTTACGAAATTTTAACAAAATGGAATAGCTCCAACATATTTTCAACTTTACATTATTAATACGAAAACAGAGCAGTTCTGAATGGAAAAATCAGGAAAGATTACCTTTAAAAGCATTATATTATATTCTCTGATATTCCCTGATGAACTTCTGTCGATCAATTCATTCACTTAGTTATTTCTTTCGTTATATATACAAGATTGCACAATATTGATTTTCATGTGCATAGTGGACCCTCATAGGAAACGCAAGAAATATTGACATGTACATTGGATTAATTTGAGATGCGGTCATAAACGCTACGTCCAAGTGCTCTATTTAGACACGGAACACGCATAAACAGAAGCATATATAGGTAATTGTAACACATCAAGGGCAAAAAGAAAAAAGTGAAGACAGGCGATGCAAGGGTCTCGTAACCCCTCCCTCCCAGTCTATGATACAGGGCCCCCACTGTTACATCTCAATTTTCATTAATTAGTATTCATATAAAATACAAATTTTATTATAACCCAATTATGTGAAAGAATGGATTATATGACATATCGGTGAACAATTAAATTAGAAAAATTGAAAATACAATGTATCTAAATAAAATTAGAAACATGTTATTGTTATAGAACACTCAATTTTAAATAGATAAACATTTATCAACAATGTATTGCAGCAGTTTTTGACATCAACTTGAGATTTTCCGTGTTAAAAAATTGTCAAATTTTAACATTCAATATTATGGATACAAAATAGTGAATTTCATAGGTTATTTTTTTCTGAGATATTGCATGAGTAAAAACAAAATTACGGATTTGTAAAAAAAAAAAAAAAAAAAAAAAAAGAGACAACCCCTCAATGACGTCAAAATCCGCGAAGATTTTCAACAGTTTTGATTTGTTTGATTTTTAACGTATATAAATGTAGGTAGAAAAAAAATATATTGATAAGATAGCAAGGGTCATAAAACATATCCCGGAGTGACCAATCTGGCTCCCCCTGTTGGTGGGTAGAACGCGCTGGCCCTCGTTGGAGAAAAATTGGTACTATTATGAAACGAAAAAAATACATTTTTTCCAATGCTAAAAATATATGTTTTGTATAATTTCGTTATATTTTACAATATTGCACAATTTGGGTTTGTATGTGTATGGCTGCATACTGGACCCTCAGAAAAGGCCAGAAATATTGACATGTGTACAGTTCACTGAATTTAATTGAGATACGGAAACCACGTATAGACAACAACATATAGATAATCACAACACGCCAATTGCCAATAAGCAACAATGTAAGCCAAGCGAACCAAACCACGTTAAAAAAAAGTTTTCTTAACACAGATTTTTCTAAAAGACGTGTACGAGTGACTGTGTATTTACACGATGTTTTAGTGTGTGTGTGTGTGTGTGTGTGTGTGTGTGTGTGTGCTTAGGCGTGTGATTCAACAACATTTAAAGATGATTATTGTTTTTACATACTCGTTAAGTTAGGGTCAAGGAACAACACGGTACGACGATACATAAGAATAAGATTTATTTGTGTAGAGGCTGAACGTTTCTGGATGACTCGACATGGAGTTGTGGTTAACAAGTTTCTGTTGCATGTGTACAACAGGCAAACAATTTTTTTTTAATGGGAGTTGCAGAAAAAAAAGACACCTTTTTAAACAGAAAATGATCTGGGTTCAGATAATAGAAAAAAGTAACAGTACCCTGAATAAAATTACAACACTTCAATAGAGAAGAAAATGAAGCACTTCTTGTGTAAAGCTTTTAAATTGACGCATAACATATCTAGGTATATAAAAAACATATATGAAGGATATACACACACGCATTAAATGAATCATACATATATATAAATATATAGATACGAGAATGAAACATATAAGACCAGAAGATAAAACATGCCGACTTCCATATTTAACGTTCTATCCCTAACATTGAGTACATTTACCCAAAAAAGTAACCCTACATTAAAACTATATCTTTATCACACATACATGCGTATTGCCGGCCATATTAGGCCACCCCAGTGTCTTAAATAAATTATGTCTTTCATACTATTTTTTAGTATCAATTACTAAGTGAATAATTGTAAATGAAAATTAGAATGGTCCTTTTGTTAATATTGCACAATAACATGTGCATCACATGAATTTATAAATATTTAATAATTAACTATATTGCAGTTTTATCAATGAAAGAAAGAAAATTTAGGGTGATTCGGGCGAGTTCATCTTTACTTCCTTGCCTTGGAAAATTTTAAATATTGCAAAAAAAAGCATTCTATTTTCATTTAGAATTATCCACTTAAAAATAGTATGAAATACATAATTTCTTTTAAAACTGCAGTAGCCTGGTAATTATGCCCAGTAGTATATATATATATATATATATATATATATATATATATATATATATACATCCATTACAATATTTATTGTTTTAAGCACGTTTATAAAGAAAAAATCAAATGCCGGAGAACTTGGAATTGTAAAACTGTTGGTTCTCTTCATCTGGATTTATATATATTCGTTATTTTCTTTTTCTTATGTACAATATATATATATATATATATATATATATATATATATATATATATATATATTTGAGCAGCAATCTCTTTTTTATGCAGGTTTCATTAAAGATGACAGACAATGTGTGATGGTTAGGATTTTTAAGTAAGTTTTCATCTGATTTTATCATCTCTTTCTTTTAAGGACATAAATTATATAAAAATTGTTCAAATCTTTTGTTTACCCCAGCGCTTTCGGTTATACTTTTAAACATTTTCGAGGATGAATGTTATTTCTCATCTAACAGAAGGTAAGTGGTGTCATAGCTGGTGGTATGTTTTATGTACCGAATACGGTCAGAATGTTGTTAGCGTGTTCGTAGTTAATGCTATTGAGTGTTGGGTTTTTTGTTATTATTAGTAAGGACTCCATTATTTTTAGTCTTTTATTTTTTCATCCGGATGATGCTATGATGAATGTTATTACCGACGAGTATGTTCCGCACAGAGAGACCTACCAAACCCGATGGGAACATAGTTTGTGGACAACACGAATTTCATAGCATCATCCACATGCAGAAAAGACGAAAAATAATGTGGTACTTATGAATAAAAATCCAAAAATCCAACAATCAATAACATCAACTACGAACACGCTAACAATACGCTTACCATGTTCGATAACACATATTATCACTCCACGATATACATAACACCACTTCTGTTACACGATAAATAACATTCATACTTGGAAATGGCTAATAAAAGTAGTCAAAAGCGCTCGGATAAACAAATCATTTGCACAATTTTTATATAATTTATGTCGTCAAAAGAAAGAGATCATAAAATCACATGAAAAATTACATAAAAATCATGACCATTATACATTGCCTGTCATTTTTTAATGAAACCTGCATATATATATATATATATATATATATATATATATATATATATATATATATATATAAACGTGTGCATATATGTGTGTGCGTGTGTTTAGGTTTTTTATGCATAAACATTTATGAAGTATAAAGGCAGACCTGTACGACATTACCACCACCTGTAAATATGTTGATTATCTTTCTTTTCTTTTTTTTTTCAGTGTAATATCATCAAAATAGACCCTAAACTTTCCGATTATCAAACAAATTTGGAAAAATACATCATTTAAGATATGTAGGGGGTGCTCAGTTTCTCATATAACCTTATAATTATCCCTACTTCATAAATAATTTAAAATTTGGACAGAGTTTGTTTAATTCCGGTCCGGAACGGGTTTTTTTTTTCATTAATTTCCTACAAGTTTTGGAAAGAAAGAAAAAGAAAAAGGGCAACAACTCAAAGCGAGTGTTTCTAAAATCGAGGATCGATTTACTATAACGGTGTATGAGAAACCGAGAACAACCTAAAAAATTTTAAATATTGAATTTTTTCCAATTTTTTTTTTTTGAAAATCTGAAACTTTATGTACTAATCGATAAGAATGTACTGAAAAAAGTAAAATAAAATGACAAATCTACAGGTGGTGGTAATGTTGTAAAAGTTCCACCAGTATAAAATAGTATTTATGTATTTCTATTAAAACGTTCTTAATATATTTTTACATTTCTAATATATATATATATATATATATATATATATATATATATATATATATAATATTTACGAATATGTATTGATAAGTCAAATGGCCTTGTCCGAGATGAGAGGAATTCACAAAACTTCAAAACACTGCTTGTGTATTATAAACACTAACAGATTAAACGATTATCTACCTACAAAAATTTACTTTTAAGTGTTTCTAGGTCGGGTTGAAATCTTTTCAGCACCTCCTCAAACGCAACAAACAAAGACACGCACGAACGCACGCGCACACATACGAACTCGCGCGCGTACATGCAAACAAAACATGATCCCTCCTTAAATATGTTATTTAGGAATAAGATCAATATTGGATGATTTGCGAATCAATAAATTATCTATCTATCTATCTATCTATCTATCTATCTATCTATCTATCTATCTATCTATCTATCTATTTCAGTCTGTTCATATCTATCTATCTATCTATCTATCTATCTCAGCGGTTTTATAAATGTGGTCCGTGGACCACAGAGGGTCCGCAAGTATAAGATAGGGGGTCCGTGGATTGACTCATCACGTGAAATTCAAAGTCTAAAGTAAGCTTAAAACCAGTTTTTACTACGTTAATATAAAACTATAAGCTATTTTTTAGTAAAGATTTATGTATCAATTTCATAATCGTTTTTAGTAGGTCCCTAGACTAAAACTTAAAATATAAAGGAGTCCGTAAGTTAAAAAGTATGAAAACCCCTGATCTATCTATCTATCTATCTATCTATCTATCTATCTATCTATCTATGTCAGTCTGTTCATATCTATCTATCTATCTATCTATCTATCTATCTATCTATCTATCTATCTATCTATCTATCTATCTATCTATCTATGTCAGTCTGTTCATATCTATCTATCTATCTATCTATCTATCTATCTATCTATCTATCTATCTATCTTATCTGGTATATACAAAAAACTAAAAAAACAAATAAAACAATATAGTATACAAATCTATATTTCAAACATTGTTGTTCATTTATCAATATGACGGGTTGGTGAAAAACTATTTACTGATTTGAATATTTCTTTATACGTTTCATACATCAAATAAAAATATATAAATAAACTCACTAGTGTCGTTACATACAAATGCTTTCTGTATATTATTTAAGCACTACATTTTCTTTTAAACCTGTCAGATTAAATAAATTGCAAACATTATAGAGAAAGGGTATAAAAAATTATATATGTAGGGGGAAAAGAAAAAATACTTCTATTTTCTTTTTAGTGCTGTTTATTTTACATTGTTTAAGTAGTCCTCATTAGCGTTCGTCTGAATACTTATTTTATGTCGAAATGATAATTTTATAATTCGTTCTTTATTAGACTTAGTTCAAAATTTGTGGGCGGATGATTTTAGTGTGCATATCTATCTAGAGGGCATTTTAAATTTCTTGTCTGCTAGTATCCTTATGTTTATCTTACGTGAGTGTTAAAGAATGCATATGCGACAATATTTCATTGCACATAAATAGACTTATGAACTATATATATATATATAATATCTATATATTTCATACATCTATTTATAAACGATATATTAATTTACCTATTTCGGTGTGCACTCTTCAATCATTTGACGCATATATATACATATATATATCTATATATATATATATATATATATATATATATATATATATATGTATATGTATATATATATATATTTTTATATATATTTATATATATATATATATATATATATATATACGTATATATATATATATATATATATATATATATATATATATATATATATATATAAATCTAGGTGAAGAGGATCCAAGGTTTTACGGTTTTGAGTTCCCTGGCATTTATTTTTTTAATAAACAGTGCTCAATAAAATAAATATTGTAGAGCTTAATATAATCATATAATTATGAATTAATTAAATGTACATTGCGACACGGAAGTCTCTAGGTTTCGAGATGTTGGTTGTGAAAAAATACAAAAAAAATGGTTTGTTATATGTGTGAAGATATAAAATTTATATGTTCGCTCCTTTTAACTAATCAAAATAAATAATAATATATGTGCAATGAATATGTTCCTATATCTAAAATTCATAACTTTTGCATGTAGATATATACGTGTATAAATATAAATTTATAAATTTACATATATGCATGTATAGATATCGTATTATGTTATAAATTATATATATATATTAAATATTATAATATTCATTATATAAATAATCATATAATATTTAATGTATATTAAATTATTCACTTATAATCATTTTTACTATCATAATTATCATAATATAATTGTAATAATCAAAAAGTTATAAGTATCTGTACAGTGTACATATTATTTGTATATAGGTGAATAGAGGCCGTTATATTTCATTTTGACTGAAATTGTATATATACATAATTTAAAGATACTTTAAAGTTTAAAAGTAGCGATTCCTAATATTTAGAATTTATTCTCGAAATGAAAAATTTTGAAATTTTTTATTACTATAATTTAAATTAATTTACTTAATATTTCAAAGAAGCAAAAACAAACATTGTTGTAGTTCAAACTGAGTTTAAATGTATTGGATTTATTTTGTTATTTGAAATCGTTAAAATTGAGAAATCTGTCAAACTAACGTAATTCTATTTATTTTTTTAAACTTTCAAAAGTAAAATATACATGTTTGAAACTTTATTTGTGTAAGATAAACTGATTTAGCGTTTAATTAGTCTGAATTAATACAAATATTACTTACTTTTTGCTTGAAATATATTACAAAGTGTTTTTAACTCGCAGGTGAGTGATTTTATCATTGTTGACATTTTTTATATAGCTTAATGTTTGGTAAATTTATGTAAGAGTACTGGAAAAACAACTTGCTTGACGAAGACAATGTGACGTGTTTTTAAGATATTTTTTAACAACCCAGTCATGTTAAAAATAAGAAATTAGGAACTAATATAATATTTTATAAATTTTTATATAATTTGGTTTTATAGTCTTACTGATGAATGAAGACGCTCGTTGAGGAAATGATACAAAATTACCAACAGATTTTAACTTTAATAATTACAGTTATCGCGCTTATTTTCTGATAATGTCGTGCATGAACAACCGTATATACGAAAATCGGTACCTTTATACACGCACAAAAAAAATCAATTATTTAAAAATAGTACTGATTCTTGCTGAATTGTAGTAAGCTTTTCCATTCATAAGTAGTGAATATAGTTTTTACTTAAATAAAAATATTTTCTAAATGCTACAAAATAATATGAAATTTATAAATTATTTTAATTTTTGAAATTAAGTAAAAATGAAAGCAATTCTTGTAAAAAAAAATTTATTCATCGAAAGTTTTTTTCCTTATGACAGTGTCCATAATTATACCGTATTCATAAAAGCAATTAAACACATTTCTAATTAAATAATGTCTTACTTAGTTACATTTTCATTTTAATTTTACTATTCAGAGCAAATTTTCTGTACCTAGTGTCCAGTTTGACAATATTTGTTAAGTAAAAACTAAAATAAAATACAGACTTCAATTCTCTATGAATTTGTCCTCATAAAACCTTTATGCTCTAACTCTCACGAAATGAAATAAATGGAGAGAGTATTAAAACATGTAAAAAAAAAGATTTACCAAGATTTTCTAAAAATCAAGGAACATAATTTAATTTATTTCGGAATAAATCTTGAAAGTTTCATTTAAAATCCGACAATTATCTGATTTTTGCGAATCAATGTATATTTCACCGAAAAAAAAAATATCCTATAGCCGCTCGTTGACATAAGAACTTTTAACAACCAAAATGTCGAAAGTTTTCAAAAAGATTTAAAAAAATATAATTTAATAATAAAGAACAATCTTTTTCGATTTCCTCTTAATTTAATAACACAAAACGGTGATAAAACTTTGGTTTGATTATTAAGTTTGGGCATTTTTTTCATCATGTATGTTCATTTTTAGCGAATCTTTGGAGTTACCTATGTATAGAGGTATGTATCTACCAATGAATTTTAGGTAATTGACCAGAAAGATTATGCGGAAAATAAACATATGTCGCACTCGCATTAAATCAATGTTTTTGTTTGACTAGAATTCTTATACCTCTAACCTCTATCTGTTTATATATATATATATATATATATATATAGTGTGTGTGTGTGTGTGTGTGTGTGTGTGTGTGTGTGTACGCCTTGTTTCGCGTCTTTTTAAAAGTGTGCGAAGGAATATTATTATAAAACTCATAAAATAATTTTATGAACTTGTTTAATGATTAATATTTTAAATTCCTAAATAATTATTTTTATATTTCTATCTAAAAAAAAATGTCGTTTGCTTTTCTGTTCAAATTTTTTTAAAATATGCAATAATTTAAATTAAAAAATATCTATATTTGCTTTAATAATAATAATTAGTCAATGCAAGCCTGTGTAGACCGAATCTTGCAGTAGTAAGCAGAGAGCGAGATTGTGACAGGGCGTTTCTGTTTCGGCAGACCGTCGTAAAGAGAGTGAAAGAACGACAAATTAACTCAACGTTGCCAGTTAAAGTTCTTGTGGCTCATGAATGTAACGGTAGTTAACGGAGCACTGAGGTCGTTCCTAAAAAAAAGCATAAATGGTTTGGGGTAACTGGAAATCAGAGTAATTGACGGGACCATAAAAATAAACGAAATCATTGCCGGAAGAGTGCGAGAATGCAAAAGAATTCTGAATAGACTTGTTGTCACTTACTCTTGCACCATATACGACAGGTGCGAAAACTTGATGGAGATAGACATTTTTATTGTTGTATAAATAAAACGTTTGATGTGTGCCCTGGAAATATCGTAATATTCACCCCAGCAATGTTTTTTTTTCTTTAAAAAAAATTAATTGAAAATATATATTTATTTAAATTAAAACTCAAGACAAAAATTAATCCATCAGACCGTCAGCATTTTAATTGTTATAATTTTGAAAGTTTATTTTTGAATTGGTAAATACGTTCTTTGTTTTTTAAAATCCATTAGACAGATCTAGTTTTAGAAATAGGGAGGGTGTAATTGTAAACCTTTTTTATTATTTTCTTTGGATTTCTGTTGAAATGACTTCGTGACATTTTCCAGTGATCATTTAAAAAAAACAACAACCTAAGATCACACAAATTTTGCATAGAACTCTTCGTAATGTGTGAGTTGTACTGGTGAGTACAATTTGTATTTCTTAAAAGAAAAGGCATGGGCTATCGGCAATCCCTTCGACGAGGTTTTCAGGACCTTTTCCAATCAAGCCCAGATCGGAACATTTTCTAGTCTATTATTATTATTATTATTATTATTATTTCATTTCTGCTATGGTCACAGTGCCTACTAAGTCTACGGGAAAAATTAAAGGCAGGTATAAGTGGTATGTTGTTATGGCTACATTTTTCACGATTTGTTTTTCTAACTCGTATAACATCACTAGCGTCGGTTACATAGACAAAAAGTTCTTGATGTGTGGGCTGTAAGAGTCAAGACAACCTATATTCTGTTGTATTTAAGCTGGGATTTCCGGGGATTCATTCCAAAAGTGTTGTTTAGTTACATTTTTTTTATTCATTCCAAGTGCACCTACTATCACTGGTACTATTTCTTGTTTCCAATTTTCACATTTTTTCTATTTTCTATTTCCAGATATTTGTACTTCAATATTATTATTATTATTAATATTATTTTTAATTTTCGGGGTTTTTCATTAAAAAAAAACAAACTTGAATGCATATTAAAAATATTTAATTTATTAAGAAATATGAAACTTATTTAAACGCCATTTTTAGTGGGTAAACGTTTCTGTCGTTATTGTTTTTTGAAAGCTTTTTTGGCGGGGCGGGGTTTTAAATAGTGAAATGAATAAAAAAATAAGCCTGAACCGAGCAGTATTTGGCCGGTTATTATTAGTTAGACTATTTAAAAAAGATAAAGAGAGATAGAAAGAAACAGAAAATGATAGGTCGAGAGAGAGAGAGAGAGAGAGAGAGAGAGAGAGAGAGAGAGACGTATGTTCACTAAATGACAAGAAATTATAACTGATTAAAAACTCCATTTAAAACTTAAAAAAAAGGTTTGTGCAAAAAAAAAACTAAACTAAACAAAACAAAACAAAAAAAGAACTGAATATAAAAATACATTTAAATGTAAAAATGTCTACCACACAACGAACAGTGCAGGAAACAAAAGAAAAATATATTGACAAATTTTCGTCACTACGAAAATGAAAGCACCCTTCTCCGACCTGAAAATGGCTAAAAAGGATTCGGCGAAATCTCTTGGGATCAATACACACTTTGGATAATTTTGCCACACATTTTTAGTCCTCAAAAGAAATACACATTTAAGGACACAAGAAAAATTGCATACAAACTTTACTTAAAATATCCATTGTCCGTCATAACGTAACATGAATAAGTAAAAAACGTTTTCATTCATCAAACTCTATCTTTCTTCTCTTTCTCTTGTTAACGTTATTCATTCTCTATCTCTTCTCTCTTTCTCTAGTTAGTGTTATTGCTTCTCTCTCTCTTTCTTTTCTCTTTCTCTAGTTAATGTTATTATTTCTGCCTCTCTCTCTCTCTCTCTCTCTCTCTACAAAGCGCCTGTTGTTAATATTTACAACCATCTTTCGCGTTCTTGATAAACTAAAAGTATTATTATTTTTTATTTTTTATTTTATTTTATTTTATTTTTATTTATTTATTTATTTATTTATTATTATTATTTTTTTTTTTTTTTTTTTTTTTTTTTTTTTTTTTTTTTGCTTACTCTATTTTTTTCTCAGTCCTGGAGAATTCTCGATTTTTCTATGAAAGTTCCCACTACTTCCTGATCCCACCCCCCATCAACATTATAAATTCAAGTTTTACTATTGGTCATTTCTCTGTTCATTTTTTAGGTTTTTTTAAACTCATTTGGGGGACACAAAACAGCCTGGAATCAGGGCTTCTTTTTTTGGTCGATAAAAAGCATTGTCAATAATTCCTGTTTTAATCTCAATTTTCAGCTGCTTTTTGTTATTTATAGCGACTTCTACTCGGGCCGCGGATGTGCGTTGTGGTGCAGTGGATATCAGCTCGGAACGAGAAATCGGAGAGCCGAGTTCAAATTCCAGTTGAATTCCTTGCTATTCCTTTACGCGCAAATACCCTTGGGAAAGGTATTAATCTGTCTCTTCTCACTAGTTATGGGTTAAATAATAGGACAGATTGGGTTCTATAGCCTTGGTCGGCAACCAGTCTACCGCATAAAGCAATGGCAACCTACTGCGGGATAATCTTCTGCCCAGTCAGTCATGTCTCTTTCGAGACCTGATCGCCCAAGCGTGCATCACGTATGTCACTTTTAACTGACTGACTACTCGGGCCTTACGGATGTGCAGTGAATATCGGTTCGGAACGAGAAATCGGCGTGCCAAGTTCTAATTCTAGTTGGATTCATTTATGCGCAAATACCCCTGGGAAAGGTATTATTAATCCGTCTCTTCTTCCTCTATCGATTAATTAGCAGGACAGATTGGGTTCTATGGCCTTGGTTGGCAACCAATTTACCGCAAAAATTAATGGCAACCCACGAGAAAATATTCTGCCCAGTCAATCACGTCTATTTTGAGACATGATCACCCAGGCGTGTATTACATATTGCACTCAAGTGACTGGCTCGAGTCTTCAATCTACGGTAGTTTGAAACTAACTGAGATTTTCCTATATTTTTGTCACGGGTTGTAGTAGCGTGACGATCAGTGTAGTGTTTCTATAAAATGCATCTCTCTCTCTCTCTCTCTCTCTCTCTCTCTCTCTCTCTCATTATATATATATATATATATATATATATATTTTTTTTTTTTTTTCATTTTTAAACGAGTTATTTCGCTATCTTGGTTTCCACCATGAGTGGTTTCTTCAGGCGATTTTTAATAACTTATTAAATTTAATAAGTTTCTCCAGGTGATTTTTAATAGTTATAAAAAATCGCCTGAAGAACCCACTCATGGTGGAAACCAAGGTAGCGAAATAACTCGTTTAAAAATATTCAAAAGTTCTACAATATAATTGCATAGAACACTTTTAATACAAATGTGTACTAGTCTAACACTATTAGGACGAAAAACTAAGTATTAAACAATCACTCAATCAATCAATCAATCAATCAATATATATATATATATATTAAAAAAGGATTAATTCAAAGATGTTGAATGGCCATTTCGATATGAAGAGCCCCACGGGGAACGAAACATCACCTCAGCAACAGAAAAAAACCTTTCAGAAACTGGAGAAAAAATATATGAGAGAGAGAGACAGACAAAAACAGATGCACACACAATCGATGTAGAAATCAACAGTATTTGTTAATTTGTAAAGCTAGTACGATAGGCCGGAGTATTCAAAGCCCGAAACTGGGATAATATCAGTCAAGAAGAATTAATAATAATAATAATAATAATAATAATAATAATAATAATAATAATAATAATAAACAAAACGTTTGCTCAACTCTTCCAATATTTTTCAACAGAGGAGCTCGATTTAAGACATAAAGAAAAGAAAAAACACAGTGTTTGACAATGTTCAACAGAACGTCTGTCTTCTTAAAATTATATTTAAACAGTTTTTCAAGTATAAAAATATGCAGAAAAATTATGTCTTTGTCCAAACGTTATTTGTCTTGTAATGAAAAAACGATGGTATTTGTAATGAACGCGAATAAAACGCTAACGTGAAGGTGATCAACTGTGACGGGCTTAATATGATTGTGATCTTATGCTTCCGTAAGTTGATGAGTGACTAAGTGGGATTAATCAAACAGCTTAGTATAAAATTTATGGAACTCTCCTGTTATTGTACTCATTTCCCCGGGCGGGCCAGGAAGTTAGTAATTTGCATACATAACAATCCTTATGCGATTTAAGGGTCTACAGGTCTGTAAATTTCGATTTTTTTTTCTGACTATACACCTTAAGATGTTTACCAAAATTACAGTCATTTTTATTCAAATGTTCTGCAATTTCTGTTGACATCATATTGATTGTTGTCTGACCGCACATCTGTGTCCATTAAATCTTTTATTTAATATTTCTGTTGTGCAACTCACGTAAATCAAGCCATATTTGGTACATTGGGTAGCGTATATTAAATGAGAATCAGTACAATTACACTCTTTTGTAGAAATCGTAATGTTTCTCTTTGAATTTGTGACAGAATAACTTGATTCATGTTGCACAACTCACAGGGTTTTCTTCTTCTTTGAGGACTTTTAGGACGACAACGTTTCGAAACTCCAATGTTATTTTTCAGTGTCGATGCGAACACTTGTTAATATTTATTTGATATCTTTTATTCTTTCTTAAGAAGCGATAGAAAGGTTGGGAAAAATCTCTTTAAAACATGGATAATATTGGCACATTGAGCTCGTAGCTTCCGTACAGTATTTTCGAAATAACAATAAAATTTCGGTGCGAGTTGACGACTAATAAGATTTTGTCAGAATCTGTCATTTTGTTTCATGTAAAATTTAAATGTATGATATTAACAAAAGTTACAAGCAATTTTAATTAAAGTTTCTTCCTACCCATCCTGAATATGTGATTCAAAAAGGAGTAAGTTGGAATATTTTGAGGTTTTTCAAAAACATAAGGGTTAAGTGAGATAAAGAAACGAGTCAAATTTCACAATTGTTCCTTAATAATTTTGAAACTTCAACTAATCTACTGACTGGAATAATCGAGAAATCTTGTTAGGAAAATATGTCTTATATATATATATATATATATATATATATATATATATATATATATATATATATATTCCATTTTAAAACGAGTTATTTCGCTATCTATGTTTTTACCATGAGTGGTGTCTTCAGGCGATTTGTAATAAAAATCGCCTTAAGACATTATAAAATCCTGGGTAGCGAAATAACTCGTTTAAAAATGAAAAATATTCAAAAGCTCTACAATATAATTGTATCGAACACATATTCGGACAAAAAACTAAGTATTAAGCAATCAATATATATATATATATATATATATATATATATATACATATAGTTAATCTTCAAAATATTCTCGAAAATCATTACACACAAAGGCTCACGTG
>JBBBDQ010001452.1:380000-415000 GCA_037127315.1 Ascarosepion bandense | reverse complement strand
TAAAATATCTAAAAAGATATATATATATATATATATATATATATATATATGCATTATTAATAAGAAAGAAGAAAATCATATATATATGAAGAAATAGAGTGTCCATAAATTATATCTTTGTATTTGTGTTAGAAATAATCTGTAAAAAATGTTATAATGTTTAATGTACCTCGCTTTAAGTATTCTTCTTCTTTTATGTGCCTTGCCTTTTCAAGACGTTCGCGATCATGCCCCTCCACGTCTTCCTATTTCTGGTGACTTTTAGCACACTTTCTCCTGTAACACCACACAACCCTCGTTATGTCATCCAACTGTTCAGGCCCTTTAAATATGTTATCCACTGCTTTCCCCTGTCTCTTTTTCCCTCTATCTGGCCTGTTAGTATCAGGTTCTCCAAGCCCTCCTTCCTTATTGCATCCTTTCCAAAACCTTCTCGTTGCTCACATGCTCAGTCCACGACATCCGCAGCATCCTTCTGTAGAACCACAAGTTTTAAGTATAGGTATTGAATAATTCTTTAGCATAAAATTTGAAACAATTTTTAGATAATTAAACAAAAATAGTTTCTGCAAAATCGTTATTACCCTTTGTATTACTAATGATGGAGGACATGTGGAAACTTAAATAAAATTTCAATAAAACCTTAAAAATATAGATTTATCTCTTTCTAATAATTTTCACAAATTATTTCCATCGCAAATACAAATAAAGTAATAAACTTTTAAAAATGCATCCGAACTTTATGAACACGCTATATATATATACAATACATATATATACATATATATGCGAGTGAGTATAGAATGAGGAGAGAAAAAAGAAAAAATTTTTCCGTCCAAAACATTAATTTAAAACAGTGCTCGATATATGATGGATAGAGCAGTGAATATTTATTATAAATTGTTTTAGAACATGTACATAATTTCTTCTATATATGTCCTCTTCTCTACAATCATATGGCTGCTTCAGTGTTTGGACTCAAACACATCATCGGGGGAAATAAAGGTTTAGAATCATTCTCTGTTTATATTTGGTTCGTTGTTGTCGTGGGGGTTGGTTGGGGTTATTGGTAATTAAGTGAATGTCTCGTTTTGATCGTTAGACTTTTAAGGAATTTGGTGTGTAAGTGTGAAATTGTTGATTAATGGTATTATCTGTTGGAATGTATGTTTTATCTTTTTATCGATTGGGTATATCTTTTGGTTAGGATTTCTAAGAGGGCGCTGTTTATTTCCCCCGAAGAAGTGTTTAAATCCAAACACTGAAACAACCATATGATTGGAGGGAAGAGGACAAATATGGAAGAAATTATGTACATGTTCTAAAACATAATTTATAATATATATATATATATATATATATATATTTGTTTTTCTTTAATCCAAAGTGGAAGAGTAGGAAGGTAAATTCCAAGAACCTGATCCTAATCAATATTAAAAATTTTTAACATTAAAATGTGATTCAGGCAGAGAGCTCAATGTATTAAGAATACAGAGCCAATATAAATTAGAGAAAATTTTCAATATTCAAAGGTGTCGGATGTACATTTCGACATAGGATCTCTAATAGAGACTCTACGTCACGTCAGCGACATTGTTTTTTCCTAATGGCGAAGGCCCTGTGTTAGATTGTGGAGGGGTTCCTATGTCGAATGTACATCCGACACCTTTGAATTTTGAAAATTTTCTCTAATTTATATATATATATATATGATTTATATATATATATATATATGATTTTTATATATATATATATATATATATATATATATATATATATAAAAGTCTGCCTTCTACCGGACGCTCGGTGTAGAATCGCCGACTGACGGTCGGGTTTCAATCCTGGGTTAGGAAGCGATCGGAGTCTAACCGTGATACAGAGTCTAACTGTGATACAGCGAAACAGATCTGTCTGCGGATGACTATATATATATATATATATATATATATATATATATATATATATATATAGTACACTAAATCGAAAAAAATATCAAAATATGTACAACTATAATGCAATATTTATTTATTAGATACCTTTTTATGAATAACTTTTTTTAGATTTAGTGTGCTGCATTTATTGCTCTACTTTCGTACTTTCGTATCGAGCACTTTACTGTTAAGGTTTTCCTCTTGGTTTTTTTTCTTTTCTTTCAAACAAGCTCTTGACGCATTGTTCTTGTGCTTGGTTTGTTTCTTTTTTTTCTTCCCCTTTATTTAATCTACGGGTTGGGTTATCGACGATTTAATTTACTGATAGGTTAGCATTGGTCTTTCGGACATTAGTCTATAATAATTAGTGCTGCTTTATTGTAATTACGTATATATATATATATTCAAATATTTTATTTTAGATAGATTGTAATTTAAATATGTTGATATCATTATATAAATATAAAACTTCCTCTAAAAAATTCCGACAAAAATTAATATACTTTTATTGTTCGTTTTAAAGTTTCAAACGAATTTCCTTTTCGGATCATTGGTTTATTCAATCTCTAACAGTCACTTCATGTGAATTTTAAAACGAAACACAAAAAGTAAAAATTAAAAGCAAAAAAGACGTGGTGTCAAAAAGAACGTTTTTTCCCTTGACACTGCTATTATTTTAACTACCTTCACTCCTCGGCAGCGCTTGTTGATTTAAAAAGCGATTATTAAAACTGGAATAAAATCTAAACGTATGATGAAAGTGGATTTATCCCCCCACCAAAAAACAAAAAAAAATTATGTTTTATTTCGTAGATTGTTTATTTCCAAGTATAATTTTATATTTACAACATTCTAAAAAATAATGCAATTAAAACTAATGCATCGCAGTATTTATCCTTTACCAATTTATAAAGAAATAAATATAAAAACAATTTTTGATTCATAAATTATTGTCATTTGCTAAATTATTAAAAAACGTGAACCAACTATAAAGAAATCCATATTATTTATTTCCCATTTTATAAAGTTTCAATCAGCCGGCAATTACCTAATAGTTTGCCGTCCTTTCCCATAAACAATATAATTGTGTAAATAAACAATTGAATAAATAAATGGTGTACTATATTTTGCTGTCAATTCGCAAGAACAAAAAAAAATGTATAAATTCATTTTCATATTTTAGTTTTACTAGCAGTATAGCCCGGCGTTGTTCGAGTGTAATTAAAGCTTTTAAACTAATCTATGGTCCTGGAGCTCAGACTCTTTGGATGGTGGCATGAAAGACTAAAAAGCAATAGTTGTTTCCAGTTAAAGCGAAACCGTAGACTGAAAGAAAAATGAATGGATGTAAGTCAAATTTTGATTTCCTGGTATCGATATCAAATAAGTTTTTTTCGTCGTAAACTGAATTTTGAAGGCTAAATAAGTCCTCTGAGTAAATGGTATCATGGCTGAGACTAAGAACTACAATTATACCTACTTAGAGCCAAACCCGAAGCAAAAACTAAAATAAAAGGACTGAATAAATACAGACATACAGTCAGATAAACACACACACAAACATCTTGCCTTATATATATATATTATCGATTTTCTGCACGATTGTAAGAACTGCAACTTTGAAACTTCTGAATATCGTTTCTTATGTCTTTGTCTATGAGTGTATGAAATTTGATTAAAATCGAACCACTCCTTCTATAACCCGATTTTTTCGATTATCGATTTTCGATATTTATCGGAGGTGCCTCGACACAAAACCTAGCTAAGAACACTCGTAGACGCTTATAGTACAACTGTGTAAATTTTCAAGAAAATTGGTTCAGCCATTTCGGAGTCTATAGGTAACGGACACACACACACACACACACACACAGACACACACACAGACACACACACAGACACACACAGACACACACACAAAGTTCCATTTATAAATAAGTTTAGATTAGAATTCTAATCATCAATTTTTAAAACAATAATCATTGAAGTTTAAAAAAATAAATGATTATTAATATTTATCAGATTGAATAAAAAGTTATTCATTGTTATTTATAAAAAGGTAACTAATAATTATTGCATTATAGTTGTACATATTTTGATAATTTTTAAGATCTTTATAAATCTTTTAATAAAAATATTTTCTTTCGAATTTTTTTCTCTCATAAAATAGTAAATATTTATAAAAAGCCAATAATAAATATTGTTTTGTACTTGGTTCACATATTTTTATAATCTTGTAAATGTACTTGGTTCACATATTTTTATAATCTTGTAAATAAACCTTGCCGAGGGAGCCAAAAGTGCATATCGTGAAAGCGATATGAAATTATCCATCCTTTTGAATTTTTTTTACACAAATACAATTGTTATTTCTAAAAAAAAAATGATTTTACCGAGGAACATATTTGACAGAAATTACAACATATATTAGACACAGGTATATTCTTGTATTTTATCTTGGTGCGGTTGGGTATTTTATTAATTCGACTCATTTTTGCTTATCAAATCTTGAGACTTCCTGGTCACAAAATGATAAATATTTTTTATTCACTAGCAAGAAATAGTCTCCGATATTCTGAGAACTTAAAACGATTATTTGGTTTCTTATTTTATTGCATCATTTTACTTACAATTATATTTCCTCGTGATTCAAACAATGGTTAGTGGATTATTTAAACAAATTAGCCGTAAAAATATAACAGTGGCTGTTCATAAGAATCTGTCACTTATAATATCGCAAACTAAATCTGTTTTGCAATACATTTACATAAGTAACGAAGTGATCGTTCTAACTAACACAGTTAATCGAAATAAGTGTTACGTAATTTTTTGCAAAATTAATAGTCTTAATTTGTTTTTCTATATCTTTGGTTTTACTTCGAATGCATGTCGCTTTATACAGATATTAAGGTTCATAATATATAATTAAAAAAAATATTGCATACGATACAAGGAAGGTAACTCTGTGTTTGGCATGCAGAAATTGTTTGAAACGCCGAAATGGACCAGAGCTAAAAATTATCATTAAAAAAAAAAATTAAACGTCAAACGGTACAGTGCTCTAAAAATATATTTATATAATATATTTCACTATAGTTTCACTAATTTGCGATTCTCGAAAAAAAGATTACAATGGTTAGTTGGTTGTTTTATGGCATATCAACCTCGGCAGGTCATTTATTGCCAACTAAATTTTTTTTATGGATGGTAATACCTTAAAGGCGGCCGAAATGTGGTTCTACAGAGGATGCTACGGATATCGTGGACTGAGCATGCAAGCAACGAGGAGGTGTTGGAAAGAATGGCAACAAAAAGGAAATTGATGCTGAGCATCAGGAAGAGACAACTGAAGTTCCTGGGACATACAATGAGGAAAGAGAGCCCGGAGAACCTGATACTGACTGGTCAGATAGAAGGAAGGAGAGACAGAGGAAGGCAGCGGATAACATATTTATAGGGTCTGATTAGGTGGATGACGGAACGGGGGTTGCCAGGAGCAACAGACTCAGACTCAAACATACTAAGAGCCACAAGGGATAGGGAGACGTGGAGAACCATGATCGCCTATGTCCTGAAGGGACAGGGCACACAGAAGAAGAATACCTTTTTCTTTCAACAATTTATTCTTGTTTTTTGTATAAGTTTTGTGTCTGGTAATACATTTTTCTGTTCAAATATCAAGATTCATTGGGATTTGTTTTTTTAAGGCCGGGTCCCTGTGTTCTACCCTGTTATTTAACCCATAACTGGAGGGAAGAGACGGATTAATACCTTTCCCAAGGGTACCAGTGCTTAAGTGAATGCAGGGTATTCAACTGGAATTCGAACTCGGCTCGCCGATTTCTCTTTCCGAGCCGATATCCACTGCACCACAACGCACATCCGTCACTAAACGCTTACAGCACCTGGTATTCCCAAGCGGTCACCCATCTATGTACTGACCAGGCTCAACGTTGCTTAACTTCTGTGATCGAGCAAGAACCGGTGTATAAGTCGATAAGTAACATTAATCTAGACAAAACGTCTGTTGATTTAATATTTGTCTTAATGAACACTTGCTGCTTAATGTCATCATCAGATTTGGTCGCCTCAGGTCATTAATGAGTTCGATGTTTTTAACAAATATAATTATTGCTATTGATCTATATTGTTGTCCTATTTTGTTAGGAAAGCTTGTATTAATCCATGACCACTACGCAAGCAATGGATTTCATATTCCCCAGTGATTGTAATAAAGTGTTCGGTACGGAATTCCTAGCACCTGAAAAAGGTCGGAGCGTACATCGGCCGAAACGTCGTACAAATGGCAACAAAGATGATGATAATAGAACGAATAATGTAAATACTGTAAAAAATTTTTAGTCTTAATATAAAACGTTATCACTAGTGACTGATTAACACACGCCGTGGAATTTGTTTCTAATTTATTCATTTAAAATGACAAACATCATTTTTATTATGAACGTTTCTTATTTTTAAAGCAAAATATGATTACATGTATGATATTCCTTAGTAAAAATCGCCAGTTCAAAAGATATTGTCAACGAAAGGTTACGAAAATCAATAAACATTGTGTGACAGTGTGAGTAAACAAAGGGGGAATGAAAGAAAGCAAGCAAAATTTTAATAAACGTTATTTTCTTAAGAAAATTAAACGTGTCATTCCGAAAGCCAAAGTCGTTACAATTTACCCATGAATGTTCTATGATAAAGGCTTTTGAAGCGAAAATAGTTCAAAAGTATTAGCCAATTTATATTCACATTCTTCCTGGAAAACTTATGAGTACAAATGGGTAAAAATACAGAGTAAAAAAAGACTTCAGCAAAGAACATTGGTTGACTTTCAACAGATTTTGCATCAATGAAAAACTGACACCAAAACAACTCACACGCATATATATATATATATATAACAGTAAATTTATCTTTGAACACGTCTCGAAAAACCCACCGAATATAAACAGACAACAGAACCATGTATTCAAATGCAATGTAATGTCTTATGGCCAGGTAACAAATAAAATCGTCAGTGATGGTGGATATTATTGTGTTACCGTCTTAATAACCTCTCTGAAGATGGCTCATGTCAACCGAAAGCTTAGAACCAAATTAATAAAAAAATATCCAAATGTTGGAGAAGTTTTGTTTTTATTTTCAACTGAAATTAAATAGACATAATAGACATTCATTGTCTCTTATATATATATATATATATATATATAAGAGACAATGAATGTCTATTATGGGCAACATTTTGATCAGTGGTCGGCAGGGAATAAAGGTCAGTTAAGGCGAGTTGTATTATTTAAATAAATCAAATATACAGAGTAAAAAAACAAGATTGGTTGACTTTCAACAGATTTGGCATAAATGAAAAACTGATGCCTACACAACTCATATATATATGTAAACATGTTACGGAAATTAACGAATTTTAACGAAACTTGGTTAACGAAGCAACCGACAATTTGTATTGAATTATTTTGAACATTATTTTTACCGATACTCGTATTTAAGTAGATATTCTGTTTTTAATTGAACAGTATTTTATATTTATATCTACCGGCCTGATTATTTTACGATAAATTTTATTACGAAAATGTGTGCTATCCAGCAGGACTCGAACCTGCGACCCCTATTTACATAGGGGAAGCTACCATTTGATCCTGTACTGTCAACCACTCGACCATGAATAGCCTCTTGATCAGACGAGGTTTTTATCATGCTTATATAACACAAATGTAAATAGAGGTTGCAGGTTCGAATCCTGCTGGATAGCACACATTTTCGTAATAAAATGTATCGTAAAATAATCAGGCCGGTAGATATAAATATAAAAATACTGTTTAATTAAAAACAGAATATCTACTTAAATACGAGTATCGGTAAAAATAATGTTCAAAATAATTCAATACATATATCACTGTGAATTTATCTTTGAACACGTCTCGAAATACCCACCGAATATAAACGCGAAGGGGAAGAAATGGACACAAAAAAGAAACGAACTAAGCACTTGAACATTAGTCAAAGTACTAGTCGAAAAAAAAAAACGAGACGAGGAACCTAACGTGTAAAGCCCCAATACAATATCAGAGTAAATAAATAAATAAGTAGCTAACCTCGAGCCAACGGACCTACCAAGGTTTCACCAAATGGTTGGCTCCAACTTGCCCTGACGATCCATTTGGTGAAACCTTGGTAGGTTTGTTAAGTAGCAACAGACGTATATAAACAGAAATAGGGATTGTTCCAACGAGAGAAATTGGTGTAGAAGAAAAAAATGCGAGAAGCCGCGAAAATTTCGTTTAAAGCGTAGATTTATTATTATTATGTCATTTTTCATCATATTTCGATTTCTGCTTTGGTCTCACTACCAACCAAGTCTGCGGGGAGACCTAAGGCAGGTAGTGGCGTGTTGTTATGGCTCCATTTCATGTTTTTCTATCTTCCCTATCATCCTCAGCATTACATAGATAAAGTTTTCCTTAGTGTGTGGGCTGTACTTAATAAGACAATTTTTTGTATATCTCTTAAGCTGGGGTTTCCAGGGATTCTTTCAATGTGTTGTTTTGTTCCATTTTTTATCATTCCAAGTGCACCTACTATCACTGGCACAACTCTTGTTTTCAATATCCACATTTTTTCTATTTCAATTTCCAGGTCTTTATATTTTGACAGTTTTTCAAATTCCTTGATTGCTATGTTACAATCCGCTGGACAAGCCATATCAATTAATAGACAATTTTTCTCCTTCTGGTTTTTAACAATAATGTCTGGCCTGTTTGCTTCAATTTTTCTGTCTGTGTAGATGGTGTAATCCCATAGAATGGTTACATCTTCTATTTCTGTAACCGGTGCTGGGTGATGTTCATACCAGTGTTTGTTTACAGCTTTTCCATAATGTTTGCACATTGCCCAATGTAAATATTGCCCAACTCTATCGTGGCGATTTTTATATTCATTTGGGGCAAGCACAGAACAACCTGAGATTAGGTGGTCTATTGTTTCTTGGTGTTTATCACAAAACCTGCATTTTGGATCCACATTATTATGCATAATAATTGCCTGAAAGTTTCTCGTGAAAAGACTTTGGTCTTGTGCTGCAAGAATAAAGCCTTCAGTTTCAGACTTTAATCCAGATGCACGTAACCATCGATGAGTATTAACTTTGTCAACATTGGATTTATTGGCACGTACTGGATATTGGCCATGCAGAGGTTTGTCTTGCCAGCGCTGTTTATTATTATTATTATTATTATTATTTGCTTTCAAGCAAATAAACATGCGTCTTTACATATCGAGATCTGTTTCTTTCTGACAGCCTAAAATACCGTTTATATATAGATAAAATGGTCGGTGAGCAGGTCAGAAAGTTCATATGCGAGCAAGTCTTTTTACACTGCTCGTTAAATGTCCTCCGATTTGGGAATCATTCATCATTCATTAGCCAGAAAATTTTTTACATTGACTCAATTCTATCGGTGATCTTGTTCTTTTTGTTGTTTTTGGAATACTATTTTCTGCGGTGTTTTGCGACTTTTTTTTTTTTTTTTTTTTTTTTTTTTTTTTTGCGCGCGTTGGAATTTGGTGATTCTTAGTGTGTCTTATTTTTTTTATGTTTTTTTTTTGTTTTTGAGAAGGTAATTTTTTTATAAATATTTCTTCCTGCATCATGAGAGTGTCATAATCTGCATTATGGTAAATAGGCATTACTCTTAATTTATCTCCACTGCATCCGTGCAAGTGTTTGGAAATGTACAATTTCTTGTTATTGGTTAATTTAATGTTACTTCTGTGCAAAGCTACTCTTTTATTCAGGATTTGTGTCGCCCTCACGTATATTTTTGCGCCTTCATCGCATTTTAGCATAAATTACGGTCAGAAAGACAAACAGATCTCGATATGTAAAGCCACAAATTTATTCGCCTGAAGAAAGTCAACTTTTGACTCGGAACGTGTGTAGCTACACAAATACCATTATGAAAACATAATATATTATACAAAAAAGCAAGTAATATTAATAATAATAACAATAAATCTACCCTTTAAACAAAACGTTCATGGCTTCTCGCAGTTTTTCTTCTCTCTCTCTCTCTCTCTCTCTCTATATATATATATATATATATATATATATATATATATATATATATATCTGTGAGTCTGTGTGTGACTGTTCCCTATGCAGGCTTACATTTTTTTAAGCTACGCCATTCAAACTTTCTAGGGACACATATCTACAGGGAAGCCAGGTTGACCCATACTTTTTGAATTTAACTTCAGCAATTTTCCCTTTCGCACTTTTTGGCCAATGAAGTTGATTGTTTACATTTACTCCGTAAACCATCTAAGATGGTTGTTAGATTACGTTACAGAAGTCAAATCACACTTGTCAAACGCGACCAAAATATTTTTTATTAAAAAAAATGATCCTTTATATTTAATTTTTATTCCGACGTTTTAAAAATTCATTTGGTCAACAAAAAATGTGAATATTTTTCCCGTAATTTTGAAACAAAAGAAATATTAAAAAATGTAGGTGTTCATAGGGAACAGTCACAAACACTGATAGATTGCCTTTCATTTATATAGATTATATTTTAAGTGTCTGTAGCGAATTTAAACGTATTTGTTTCATCCGCTGAAGAAATAAAAATGTTCTGAATTGCACGGGCAACGCCGTGTTATGATGCTAGTATATATATATATATATATATATATATATATATATATATATATATATACCCCTGTGCAAATTAAGTGAAACAACTGCTTTACTTTCCTTTCTTTCACTATATGGTCAGTTTTAGGCCCACTGGTGTGACAGAGTGTAATCGATTTCAATTTTGCCCTCAGGTTTGTCATTGATGTGAAGTGATATGGATCTAAATGTGTTTGGCCTTAAAAATATTGCGTCATCCATGATTGCAACAGATTTTTATCACGTCCAGACACTAATGTATAGACTATCAGTTAGTTGTCCTACGGCGATTGGCTGTGATGGACGTTACTCCAAGAAAAGTGTAACACTACACGAACACACTGGCAAGCCTTAAAAAGAGATTGAGGATATTGTTGGCGTCAGATTTTCAACTGTCAGTAATGTCAAGGCTAAGAAACAAACGGGATCCATCATTCCATAACGTAAGTGGAAATTCGGCCCAAAGTGACAATGTATATGTGATCAGAGAACGTGTGGAAGATCCTAGGAAGTCATTATTCGTCCTCTTTCAACTAATTTTTTCATATTCTCTGGTAAGTTTAATAACATTATCATTAAATAAAGAAAATTACAATATTGATACATAATTCTTTTCATAATCCGATCTTAGCTTTCGGCTTACATAAGCCATTTTCAAAGATGTCAAATTACATTGTATATTATAAACACAGACAAGCAATAATGACAAACTGCTTTTGTTTACATGGAAGATTTCACAGCAACAACAAACTCGTGCATTTAAGACGCTAGAAGCGGATGTCGCATCACAGCTCATGACGTCACACATGACCAAGCGAGAGTGAAAACAAGAAATATTAAGTATGGGAAGCCATTGGAATAAACCAATGGCTTCCGTTATTAATTATAGGCACTTAGGGATATTTGGAGATTTCATAGTTTATTTTGTTCAGGTTAGGTTTCAACTGTTTTATGTATAAAGCTTCGAGAATTTTTAGTTTTTGTTTATTGTTTTCATGTTTAACTATAGTTGTGTTTTCAACTAGGGTTTTCCGGAATTGTGTATGTGGCCAAGCATGTTGTCGTAAATGCCTAAATATGTTACGACACTTGACACTACACCTGAACGATAATCAGAGAGTCAGAGTAAAATCTGTGTTTAAAGGTAAATAAGCTTTGCTTGTCAATCGATGCACTCTGTAGACGAGTCTAGTAGGTTTGATTTATGTTTGATTGGTGTTCATATGATAGTTTCAGGAAATTGAGTGACAGAATTTAAGTTACATCAGCTGTAGTTATTGATAGATTTGTTTGCATCTTGTTATGTAGGATTCTAATCCATATTTGATCCCAATTCCCCCACATACACAAACACACGCACAATTATATGCGTGTGTAATTTGTTAGAATAAAATCCGAAGAACACCTCCTCCTCCTTCTATGTCCATTTATGATGTAGGAGATCCCGCCTCTCCACAGTTTCCAAACTTCCCTAACTATCTCTCCTAATCCCTGCCTCTCTTGCCTTAAATATGTTCTGTGAGTGTCAAATTCTCTTAGTAAAGTTTGTCTTTTTCCTATCTGTCTCCTAATCCCTGTTCTGCCAACCATTTACACAAGTTCATTAGGTAGGTTATTTTCTGCTTTCCTCTGTCTCTCTTGCCTTCAATATGTCCTGTGAGTGTCAAATTCTCTGAGTAGAATTCATCTTTTTCCGATTTCTCTCCTAATCCCTGTTCTGCCAACCATTTACACGAGTTCATTAGGTAGGTTATTTTCTCATTCCTCTGTCTCTCTTGCCTTCAATATGTCCTGTGAGTGTCAAATTCTCTGAGTAGAATTCATCTTTTTCCGATTTCTCTCCTAATCCCTGTTCTGCCAACCATTTACACGAGTTCATTAGGTAGGTTATTTGCTGCTTTCCTCTGTCTCTCTTGCCTTCAATATGTCCTGTGAGTGTCAAATTCTCTGAGTAGAATTCATCTTTTTCCGATTTCTCTCCTAATCCCTGTTCTGTCAACCATTTACACGAGTTCATTAGGTAGGTTATTTGCTGCTTTCCTCTGTCTCTCTTGCCTTCAATATGTCCTGTGAGTGTCAAATTCTCTGAGTAGAATTCATCTTTTTCCGATTTCTCTCCTAATCCCTGTTCTGCCAACCATTTACACGAGTTCATTAGGTAGGTTATTTGCTGCTTTCCTCTGTCTCTCTTGCCTTCAATATGTCCTGTGAGTGTCAAATTCTCTGAGTAGAATTCATCTTTTTCCGATTTCTCTCCTAATCCCTGTTCTGCCAACCATTTACACGAGTTCATTAGGTAGGTTATTTGCTGCTTTCCTCTGTCTCTCTTGCCTTCAATATGTCCTGTGAGTGTCAAATTCTCTTATTAAAGTTTGTCTTTTTCCTATCTCTCTCCTAATCCCTGTTCTGCCAACCATTTACACAAGTTCATTAGGTAGGTTATTTGCGGCTTTCCTCTGTCTCTCTTGCCTTCAATATGTCCTGTGAGTGTCAAATTCTCTTATTAAAGTTTGTCTTTTTCCTATCTCTCTCCTAATCCCTGTTCTGTCAACCATTTACACGAGTTCATTAGGTAGGTTATTTGCTGCTTTCCTCTGTCTCTCTTGCCTACAATATGTCCTGTGAGTGTCAAATTCTCTGAGTAGAATTCATCTTTTTCCGATTTCTCTCCTAATCCCTGTTCTGCCAACCATTTACACGAGTTCATTAGGTAGGTTATTTGCTGCTTTCCTCTGTCTCTCTTGCCTTCAATATGTCCCGTGAGTGTCAAATTCTCTGAGTAGAATTCATCTTTTTCCGATTTCTCTCCTAATCCCTGTTCTGCCAACCATTTACACAAGTTCATTAGGTAGGTTATTTGCTGCGTTCCTCTCTCTCTCTTGCATTCAATATGTCCTGTGAGTGTCAAATTCTCTTAGTAAAGTTTGTCTTTTTCCTATCTCTCTCCTAATCTCTATTCTGCCAACCATTTACACAAGTTCATTAGGTAGGTTATTTGCTGCTTTCCTCTCTCTCTCTTGCATTCAATATGTCCTGTGAGTGTCAAATTCTCTTAGTAAAGTTTGTCTTTTTCCTATCTCTCTCTTAATCCCTGTTCTGACAACCATTTACACAAGCTCATTAGGTAGGTTATTTGCTGCTTTCCTCTGTCTCTCTTGCCTTCAAGATGTCCTGTGAGTGTCAAATTCTCTTAGTAATGTTTGTCTTTTTCCTGTCTCTCTTCTAATCCCTGTTCTGCCAATGATTTACACAAGCTCATTTGGTAGTTTATTTGCTGCTTTCCTCTGTCTCTCTATGTTTTCTGTTTGTGCTAAATTTTTTATGCCCTTTCCTCATTATGCACATTTACTCCTGTCTCATTCTGATTCTACGTATAATTATCCTTTTTGTTGCCATTTTCTCGTTTCGCACATGTTTGTTCTATGGTATTTTCAGCATCCTCCTGTGGAACCACATTTCTGTTGATTTATGTCACTTCTTCATCTGTGATGACATTCTTCAGCATTCTCTCCTGTGTAGGTAGATGGATATTGCATAACTGCTCAGTACTCTTTTCTTTGTTTTCCATAGCATGTTCCTGTTTCATAATATTTTGTTTAACTTTTATGTAGCATTTTCCATAATGTCTTAAAACAATTAGTTTAAATGCTAAATTGTATTCGGTATTATGTCTTCTACTTTTTCCCCCTCTCCCTAATATCAGAATTAGCTGCGTGAAGTTAATAGATCCTGCCTATGATATCTCAGTTTATATGAACAGTTGATACAAGAAAGGGTAGGCCTGAATCTTCTCAGACCCGCTAAAATCTATAAATACAGTTTAATTTCATCAATGTTTTATGTCTGATTAGAGACGTATGTTATTGGATGAAAAATATGGTACGCTATATCGTAAATTCAATAATAAGAATAAGCATAGTAATCAAAATAGTCGGTTAGAATCATAATAATAACAATCATGATAACAGTATTCTGAATTGATTGGTTTCTTTTTTACGGCTTACCAACCTTTGTGTTATTTATTTTAATGACTTTACCGTAAGCAAGGCGATAAAGATAAAGCCCCTAAGACTCAAGGTGCTACCGGAAGTGAAAACAAGTCTTTCGCAGGAATCTGAAACTCTTTTCTGAACAATAAATTGAAATTGGAGGTTCTGTATTTGCTGCATAGTACTAATGCTTGTTAACTAAAAATTATTAGGAACACATACTAAAAACATTGTGTTGACCCGAAATACTGATTCTGTGATAAACACCCAAAAAGAATTGACCATCGTATATCAGGTTACACAATGTTAGCAGCAGTCAGTTAAGTGCCATACGTGATACACGCTTGGGTGATCATGTCTCGAAAGAGACATGACTGACTGTGCAGAAGATTATCCCGCAGTAGGTGCCATTGCTTTCTGTGGTAGACTGGTTGCCAGCCAAGGTTATAGAACTCAATCTGTCCTGTTATTTAACCCATAACTGGAAGGAATAGACGGATTAATACCTTTCCCAAGGGTATTTGCGCGTAAGTGAATGCAATGAATTCAACTGGAATTCGAACTCGGCTCCCCGATTTGCATGGACATAATAATACTAATAATCATGATAATTAGAGATCCCAATATCATCCGATAAAGAATTTGAAGCCAACAGGTATGATATTGTTATGATATTGTTATGATATTGTTATGATATTGTTATGAAGGGCACAAAAGCGAGCAAATGTTTGCTCGTCGACATCGTCTATCCCCATCGAAAACTGCTTGAAAACTGCAGAAAATCTCTCTGAATATAAAGATACAGCCTTGATCAAAAAACGTTCGCATAAGTGTCATGTACCATATATATATATATATATTATAATTTTTTTAAATTCAGATACTTCAATCCAAGGGAAAAAAGCAGGAAGGTAAATTCCAAAAAACTCGATCCTAATTAATATTAAAAATTTTATTTTAATATTAAAAAATGATACAGGAAGAGAGCTCCATGTAATAAAATATTACAGAGCAAATATATATTAAAAAAGGATTAATTCAAAGATGTTGAATAGCCATTTCGATATGAAGATCCCCACGGGGGACAACACATCACCTCAGCAACAGAAAAATCCTTTCAGAAACTGGAGAAAAATTAGTCTACTTTTCCTTTTTAAATAGATTGCAAAGAAATTAAAAAATAAAAAATAAAATAAAATTAAAAAATTAAAAAAATAAAAATAATGGGAAAGAAAAAGAAAAAGAAAAAGAAAACGAAAAAGAAAAAGAAAAAGATAGAATAAAATCAAATAAATAAGAAAAGAAAAAATTGACATCGTCTGGGTTCGCAAAAAAAAGGGAGAATGTAACTAAAAATTAACAGACAGCCGTGTTAAATCGACGTAAGTTTAAGCAACACGGAAAAAAGGTGGTAAGAGAGATAAAAGAAGGAAGGGAGGGAAAAAGAAAGAAACTAAAGAAAAAATTTTTTTAAATATTACAGACGCTGGACAAATTCAAAAACCTAATTTCCCCAAAACGTTGAAGTATTAGAAAAAGGCCTTTACTTAAAAAGGCATAATTATTAATAAAAGGGAATAAAAAGATATAGGATTTAAAATATAATTATTTTTAAAAAAATTAGGTCATTTGAAATTAAACTAAATAAAGACAACACTAGGTAAAAAAAAAAAAATTAATTACAATTATATATACCTATAGAAGTACACACATACATACATATATATGCACACACAATTCTACGAATAAGAATACATATATACATACACATACACACACATATACATTCAATTTATTACACACTTATATACATATACATGCGCATACACACATATATATGTGTGTACACACCTATATACAAAAAATTCATATACACCCAATATACATGTGTACACATACATGCACACATATACACACACACACACACACACACACACACACACACACACACACATATATATATATATATATATATATATATATATTCCATATGCACTCACACACATACATATAAAAATATAAAAAAGCATTTAAATAGCAAAAATTTTTTTTCCAAAATTACATATAGCCCTCATACATAAATACATATATATATATATATATATACATATATATACAAATATGCACATCCACACACACACATACACATATACATAAAAAAAAATTAAAATTAAAATTAAAAAAATTAAAAAAATTATAGAAAAATTTAGAATTTAAAAATTAAAAATTAGAAGTTAAATTTTAAAATCCGCCCTATGGCGGCACTTGTTTATAAATTCCCTCCTAAGGTTCAAAAGTAAGTCCTGATGAGGATACTTCAAAATCAAAATCTTCTCCAATAAACACAGACGACACCTATCACGAAAACTTTTAGGAGTACAAGCTGAGCCTATTAATTTCCAGCTGATTATAGGGTCCTGCTCTTCCTCCTTCATTTCCCAGAACCTACGTGATAGTGCCGTCTGGAATCTCTGTTTAGGGTTCGAAAACGAGTACTTGTGATTATAAAGCCTCTGTTTGAAAGAGCCCGCGGACATGCCAATATAGGTCCGGTAATTGTCCTTGTTATTAGATGGAGAAATGCGGGCTTCATAAATTACATTGGTGGATTTACATTTGCCTCGCACCGGGCAGGCATCCACAGAATAACAATTGCATTTATCGACAATTCCGGATTTAACTTCCGTATTATTTAGGTTCATTAAAATTTGTTTATTGTGGGAATTAATTATATTATCTATATTTGAGGTGCAAGAATAACTAATTTTTAGGGTGAACCTATTAAAAATTTTATTTAAGGGATTGTTATTATTATTATTAAAATGTTTATCGATTAATCTGAGAAAATACTGACCAATATTTATATTAGTTAGCTTACAATAAGGAGGGTTAAACCAAATTATCTTCCTTTTTCTACATTTTCGGGTGTTTTTAGTTTTTGATGATTCTGGGTTTATAGCAGGCTTATCATACTTTAACTTATTAACAAAACCGCTTTTCTGAAGGGCCTTATCGTAAATTTCTTTGCTTGCGTTGAAAATTTTTATATTGGAAGATAATTTTTGGAAGATAATTTTTATATTGGAAGATAATTGGTTAACCCTATTATTTACTATCTTGGGTATTTGTCTTATAATATTCTTGGGGTGGTTGGATAAACTATTTATATAGGTGGGAGAACTATTTTCTTTGAGAAAGGGTTGGTAGGAACCATCATTTAAGTTAAGGGTGATATCTAGATAGTTTACAATTTTGAGATTGGAAGTAACCTCAACCTTAAAACCAAGAAAATTTAGGGCTCTGATAACTTTCTTATGTATTCTATTAGTGTAAGGCCCATTGGAATTGGGAATACATATCAGTCCATCATCCCGATATAGGCCTATTAGTTTGGGTCTAAAAATCTTCTTAAAATATCTAAAATATAAATGCCTATTAGATCTGCTACCTGGGCAGAATCATAGGCTCCCATAGGTACATCAAAACTATCTTCAGGCCCTTTTGTCCAAGTAGAATTATCAAAGGTGAGAATAGATTTTCTAGCTCCCAGTATAATTCTATAGTCATAATCCGAAATATTAACATAACCCCTAGCAAAGTCTAAACAATCCACAAGAAGTTTTTTTGATATAGAGGAATAGAAATCCACAATATCAAATTTAAGGAAAGTGGATTTAGATTTGTCATTGATATTATCAAACTATTTTATGGTATCTAAGGAACTCTTCCAAAGATTCAGTTGTAAATTAGATTGTAACTTCTCTATTAAGTTCTTCAGAACCACCCTAGAAACTATGCCTAATTCACTCTTAGTGGGATTAATTAGTCTAGTTTGTAATTTATTTTGGAAATTTGGCTTGTGGTCCTTAAATAAAATGTAAGCTTCTTTGGTAGAAATTTTTCCAATTCTATCACTAATATTTAGTTCATTTGCAAATTTAGCCATATCGGAGTTAATTTCCGATAAAATTAGGTTACCTCTGTCTATTTTGTAATGACTAGTTATACTTTTTTTAAGGATATTTAGGTAATTGGTGGTATTACACTTGTAAATGTTATTTGATTTGTCCGATTTTATCCATAGGTCTTTGGAATTCTTTAAGGTATTAATGTTCGACTCCTTCCTTCTTTTATCTCTCTTACCACCTTTTTTCCGTGTTGCTTAAACTTAGTCGATTTAACACGGCTGTCTGTTAATTTTTAGTTACATTCTCCCTTTTTTTTGCGAACCCAGACGATGTTAATTTTTTCTTTTCTTATTTATTTGATTTTATTCTATCTTTTTCTTTTTCTTTTTCGTTTTCTTTTTCTTTTTCTTCCCCTTTATTTTTAATTTTTTTTATTTTATTTTATTTTTTATTTTTTAATTTCTTTGCAATCTATTTAAAAAGGAAAAGTAGACTAATTTTTCTCCAGTTTCTGAAAGGATTTTTCTGTTGCTGAGGTGATGTGTTGTCCCCCGGGGGATCTTCATATCGAAATGGCCATTCAACATCTTTGAATTAATCCTTTTTTAATATATATATATATATATATATATATATATATATATATATATATAGTTCTTTCGGTGACTGGCGTGTGTATACAACACTTATATATAACATGCTAAAATTTCCCTTTTCTGATTCCATGCGCCTATGACTTAGGGGTTAGCGACTCCAACTGACACCGAATCGTTTGAGTTTCGATCCCGGCAAGTGGATGTCCAGCCACACTGATGAGCTGTGATACAACGAAACGGGTTTGTATGTGGATGACTAATATATTATGCTCTCATTACGATTGAGCTTTCTGGAGAGGAAAATTTTAACAACAATCCCCATTTCTGAGCTTTACGCAATACTCTTCAGCAATGAATTGAATTCTTTCGGTGATTTGCGTGTGTGTATACCAAGTGGATGTTCAGCCACACTGATGAGTTCTGATACAGTGAAACATGCTTGTATATGGATATATATATATAACTGTGAATTTATCTTTGAACTCGTCTCGAAAAACCCACCGAGTATAAACGCGGAGGGGAAAAAATGGGAACAAAAAAAGAAACGAGCTAAGCACTTGAACATTAGTCAAAGTACTAGTTGAAAGAAAAAACCCCGAGACGAGGAACTTAACACGTAAAGCGCTCAATACAATAGCAGAGCAAATTGGTAAGTCTGTTGGCTCTAGGTTAGCTACTTACTTATTTACTTATATATATATATATATATATATATATATATATATATATATATATATATATGTCATTTAACCGCAAGGAAGGCCAGGCCACCACTAGCGCGTAGGGCGTTACAGTGAGAGAAGAAACAGGGTACTCGGAGAGTCTAAGAAAATATTAAAGATGGATGGTATTCATGGTATATAAAACATGGCAGTTGACTTTGCGTTTAAACTTTTGGCGATTGTAGCTATCGGGGGAATAAGTGAACGGATAGGAATTCCACAGGTAGGAAGCGCGAGAAAAGAAACTATTGGTGTAGAAGAGTCGGTTAGATTTCAGCGATAAGAGGGTGGGACCTATCTGCTAATGTATCAGCTTAAATTCATGTGCTCGGTGCAACAGAAAAATAAATAAAATGCACGAGCAGATTTAAAGAATGTGGAATATAAATGCCAAGATTCTTTTTGTTGTATTCCAAAAAATCTCCAGTAACACATTGATACACGAGTAACGGGCGAGAAGGGATAGAGGCTCGGATTGAGTAATCAGAGATCTGAGTTCGAATTCCGGGATTTCTTTATGTGCAAATACTCATGAGCAAAATACGAATCCAGCTATTCTTCCCTTTGACATTTAGACGATTGTTTACATTTGCTCCGTAAAACCTCTAAGATCTAAGATGGTTGCTGAATTACGTCACAGAAATCAAATTACACGTGTCAAACGCGACTAAAATATTTTTTTATTAAAAATATAAATAAATAAAATATAAGCCTTTATATTTCATTTTTATTCCGACGTTTTAAAAATTCATTTGGTAAACAAAAGAAATATTAAAAAAAAAGTTTTTTTTTCCAAACAAAAACAAAATATGCAAAAAAAAATTGGCATCTTCTCCTCCTACTGAAATGTTCTGAGTTGCTACGGGCAACGGCGGACTATGATGCTAGTATATATATATATCCTTGTGAAAATTAATTAAAACAAACGAATGTCTTTCTAGAATCTTTCACACTTTCCCTGGTCACGTATACGTCGACTCTTTACGTTCCCAGGTTTTTATTCTTTGATAGTTTTCAAATCTATTATTATTATTATTATTATTATTATTATTAGAAATTGATTCGCAAACCCAACTGAATTCTGATGAAATTAAAATTAATTATCTTATGATGGACTGAAAATATAATATTAATTATCCGAAAGTCGTTAAAAAGTTCTCGACCCGACGAAAATTTTATTCCAAAGAAATAAACTTCTTTTGTTCCTGATTTTGTGAAGTGGTTCAAGCCGCGAATATATTGGGAAGTAATTTTAGCTTTGTCATCATCGGAATAAGAAGCCAGACATAATTAGCCGCATTTTTGCGAAAACATCTTTTTTAGGTTTGCCCCACTTCCTTTTCGTCATGTTTGTTTATTGTTTGTACAATCGTGGTCACATGATCAAATTTCTTTGTCATTTGCTAGTTGGGTGTGTGTCTTTTACGGGGTGACGCACTGTGCATCTCTGTTCATGAGAGGGTGCAATGGGAAGAAAACATAGCCGAGTGTAGAATTCGTTGTTTAAATTTTAAGTTTAACGGATAAAGCAGCCAAGGAGACTTGGGAGTCACATCTAGATACTAACGGACACCCGCAATCGAAGACCGTCTGAGGGAATTGAGATAACTGGAGGTATTTCTAATTTAATCATCACTTGCAAGGTTATGCATTGCTTTTAATAAAACTTACCACCTTAACACGAACATTTGGCTGTGATGCATGAGCATCGGTTACCCTTATCAAAGTCGTTATTGTGATTGGTATACGGGATTTTGTAGATTTGTGCTCTAGTGTAACTTTGTTCGCCGGTACTCAGTCAATATAAATAATAATAGTTGTTGCTTTGTGGTGCAGTGGATATCGGCTCGGAACGAGAAATCGGGGAGCCGAGTTCGAATTCCAGTTGAATTCATTGCATTCACTTACGCGCAAATACCCTTGGGAAAGATATTAATTTGTCTCTTCCTTCCAGTTATAGGTTAAATAACAGGACAGATTGGGTTCTATAGCCTTGGCTGGCAACCAGTCTACCGCAGAAAGCAATAGCAACCTACTGCGGGATAGTCTTCTGCCCAGTCAGTTATGTCTCTTTCGAGACATGATCGCCCAAGCGTGTTTCACGTATGGCACTTAACTGACTGACCAATTTGATTGAGGCTTGCATGGATCACTTGCGAGTCAGATTTTGTTGAATATTCTACACTTTGTACACAAATGAAAATCTTCAAGATGAAGTATGAAACTTTGCAGTTTCGTCATTTAAGTAGTAAGCGTCAGAAAATATTCAGAACGTTTATTTCGATCTATCTCCAAGTCTTCGGACGGTCAAAAAGTAATTTGGCAAATTAGATCAGGGTGATTTTAATATAAATGATCAACCAAGCCCCAGGAAAAATTCCCACATCGATGATTGTTATCGTGGATAATAAGCTGATGATTTTGACAGGAGAGATAGCTATTAGTTTGAAAATATATTTTTCAACTGCCTTTCGATAACTTAAGAGACTTTGGTTTGTTTCCAAACTCGAAATGTGGATGCCACATTTTGCCTGAACAGCACAAGTTTGATCATGTTTCTGTGACGATTTCTTTGCTGTTACGCCTCCAAAAGCAAACGTTCTAGGATAGAATTGTCAGCAATAAAAATGGATCGTTTATGACGCGTTCAGATCGGAAAACAATCTTGTGAATGTTCCGAACTCGTGGCTTAAGTGGATCTGCATCCATTGAAGGAGTTGCTGTCCGTTGGGTTTTAATTTTCTAATCAGACACAAATTTTGCAACGGTCTAATAATGCATTAAAAAACATTAAAAAAAGCATTAAAAGACATCAAACTATCGCAAAGGCAATACGGACATTATCTCAGCGATTAGCAAGAAATTATTATTAAAATGAGAAAGAATAACTGCAATGAACTTGACCGCTCTCAAGAGTGAAAATATAAAACTAGAAAGAGCAAACCTCCCCCAAGGCAATACCGACATCATCTCAGCGATTAGCAAGAGATGATTATTAAAATGAGAAAGAATAACTGCAATGAACCTGACCGCTCTCAAGAGTGAAAATATAAAACTAGAAAAAGTAAACCTCCGCCAATGCAATACCGACATCATCTCAGAAATTAGCAAGAGATGATTATTAAAACGAGAAAGAATAACTGCAATGAACTCGATTGCTCTTAAAATTAAATACACTCTTAAAATGAAAAAGGGGAGTTAATTCAGTATTTAAAATGATCTATGGGAGGTAATTCAGTATTTTGCATTTGAAAGGCAAAAATTAAATGTTTCTATTATTAAAAGAAGAAAAACAACCCAGAAATTTTATCCTGTACCAGACCGTATTTAAACTCTAACCAGTTTATTTCGGCATAAGGCCAACCTTCCCTTATTGTTTCATCCGAATCGATTCAGCAGGTCTTGACTTGACCAAGGGCAGAAAGACAAACAAAAAAGATGGAACCAGTAATACGGAGTGCCAGAGAAAATCAATAGTATTAAAAATTGCAATATGTGCTCTGGTCAAAATACTAGAGAAAAATATTAACATAAAAAATACTAGAAAAAATTGCAATATAGACTTTGGTAAACAAGGGTTACTGGACATTAGGTTTTTATAAGTCGCCGAAATTCAGTTGTTCTTGTCCTTAATTCTTGGCCCAGTAAATATAGATGTTGGTTATTTCCTGGCTTGACTCTTAGAGTTGTGAGTTCAATACCAGGCTACAGCAAGTAACTTAGCAAGTCAGAGGGAGATAATCGAGGCTTTACGCCAGGAATGAGGATGATTTACCACAGTGATTGTAATAAAGGATTCGGTTCAAAATTCCTACCAAGAAGGCCGCAGCGTACAACGGCCGAAACGTCGTACAAATGGCAACAAAGATGAAGACAATAGTCTGAATAATGCAAATACTGTAAAAAAGACAAACACAACCGAACACAGTACCTTCAACTTAAGGCAGAAGTAAAAATAGTTTGAGTCATCTTCGAAAAGTGATAATTATATTTTATTTAATCATATATTGACCATTTTTACAATGATTATTGTCTCTTATCAAGCAACTCATTGATATCTTTTTGAGTAACATTGTGCGATATTTGATGTGAGGATTTTTTTTAACCCAACACTTGAATCTGTTTTTTTTTCTCTTGACCAAACTACACACCATACAAGAACTAAAAAGTTTTTACAAATCAGGGAAATATAAAAGTGAAGTGGAACAAGAATTCCTCAAAGATGAGGACAATAGTCCGAATAATGTAAATACTGTAAATACTACCTCATCTCAGAAATATAGACAAATAGAATGATCTATTATTAAACGTCGTACAAATGGCAACAAAGAAGAGGACAATAGTCCGAATAATGTAAATACTGTAAATACCTCATCTCAGAAATATAGACAAATAGAATGATCTATTATTAAACGTCGTACAAATGGCAACAAAGAAGAGGACAATAGTCCGAATAATGTAAATACTGTAAATACTACCTCATCTCAGAAATATAGACAAATAGAATGATCTATTATTAAACGTCGTACAAATGGCAACAAAGAAGAGGACAATAGTCCGAATAATGTAAATACTGTAAATACTACCTCATTCAGAAATATAGACAAATAGAATGATCTATTATTAAACGTCGTACAAATGGCAACAAAGAAGAGGACAATAGTCCGAATAATGTAAATACTGTAAATACTACCTCATCTCAGAAATATAGACAAATAGAATGATCTATTATTAAACGTCGTACAAATGGCAACAAAGAAGAGGACAATAGTCCGAATAATGTAAATACTGTAAATACTACCTCATCTCAGAAATATAGACAAATAGAATGATCTATTATGAAACGTCGTACAAATGGCAACAAAGATGAGGACAATAGTCTGAATAATGTAAATACTGTAAATACTACCTCATCTCAGAAATATAGACAAATAGAATGATCTATTATTAAACGTCGTACAAATGCAACAAAGATGAGGACAATAGTCTGAATAATGTAAATACTGTAAATACTACCTCATCTCAGAAATATAGACAAATAGAATGATCTATTATTAAACGTCGTACAAATGGCAACAAAGAAGAGGACAATAGTCCGAATAATGTAAATACTGTAAATACTACCTCATCTCAGAAATATAGACAAATAGAATGATCTATTATTAAACGTCGTACAAATGGCAACAAAGATGAGGACAATAGTCCGAATAATGTAAATACTGTAAATACTACCTCATCTCAGAAATATAGACAAATAGAATGATCTATTATTAAACGTCGTACAAATGGCAACAAAGATGAGGACAATAGTCCGAATAATGTAAATACTGTAAATACTACCTATCTCAGAAATATAGACAAATAGAATGATCTGTTTTTAAACGTTGTACAAATGGCAACAAAGAAGAGGATTAATAGTCCGAATAATGTAAATACTGTAAATACCACCATCTCAGAAATATAGACAAATAGAATGATCTATTATTAAACGTCGTACAAATGGCAACAAAGAAGAGGACAATAGTCCGAATAATGTAAATACTCGTAAATACTACCTCATCTCAGAAATATAGACAAATAGAATGATCTATTATTAAACGTCGCGCGCAATGGCAACAAAAGAAGAGGACAATAGTCCGAATAATGTAAATACTGTAAATACTACCTCATCTCAGAAATATAGACAAATAGAATGATCTATTATTAAACGTCGTACAAATGGCAACAAAGAAGAGGACAATAGTCCGAATAATGTAAATACTGTAAATACTACCTCATCTCAGAAATATAGACAAATAGAATGATCTATTATTAAACGTCGTACAAATGGCAACAAAGATGAGGACAATAGTCCGAATAATGTAAATACTGTAAATACTACCTCATCTCAGAAATATAGACAAATAGAATGATCTATTATTAAACGCCGTACAAATGGCAACAAAGATGAGGACAATGTCCGGAATAATGTAAATACTGTAAATACTACCTCATCTCAGAAATATAGACAAATAGAATGATCTATTATGAAACGTCGTACAAATGGCAACAAAGATGAGGACAATAGTCTGAATAATGTAAATACTGTAAATACTACCTCATCTCAGAAATATAGACAAATAGAATGATCTATTATTAAACGTCGTACAAAATGGCAACAAAGATGAGGACAATAGTCTGAATAATGTAAATACTGTAAATGCTACCTCATCTCAGAAATATAGACAAATAGAATGATCTGTTTTTAAACGTTGTACAAATGGCAACAAAGATAAAGACAATAGTCTGAATGATGTAAATACAGTAAAAATTACCTCTTCTCAGAAATATAGACAAAAAGTTCTCAATGTATAAGAATAGGGCAAAAATTTGTATTATTAATAAATACTAGCGGAACCGGTGGAATATCCACGGAAGGATAATTATGATTTACTAGAAAAATTTTACATTGTCATACTACAAATTATAGTAATGTCTTAATAAATAAAATAAATTAATAAAATAATTTTAAAAGAATTGTTTTCATTTTTTTATTATTATTAAATAATTTAATAATATATAAAGTTTTTAAAATATTTTTAAAATGTTGAAAGAATTGATTGCGAATAGACGTTTTAGTTAAGAGTTGATGATTATATTGTTATTTATTGTTTATCCAGAGTTTTAAAAATAATAGTAAAAAATAATTTCATTAATTTGTGAATGAGTACTGACAGTTTCATTAAAATCCGACAGTTATATGATTTTTGCGAGAATTTCCAAATTAATGTTTGTCACTGAAAAAAGTAGTTGATGCAATCATTACGTTTCCATTGTAATGTAAAACAGTCGTAACGTTTCTTTAGCCTCTAACTCAAATCAAAACAAATCTTTCTGACAAAATTTCGAAAATGTTAGAAGGGATTAAATTTTTTTTTAAATAATTAAAGTTACTTTAAAGGCTCCTGTGTCCATTGTAAATAGAAAATAACAACTGAATAATGGACAAGTGTGTAAAAGAGGACAGAAATTTCGTTATTAGGTCGCAGGATACGACAACAAACCTACTTATTTTTACTATATTGTGCAGTACACACACATATACACACAGCTTAAGCTGCTATTGCTACGGTAATGCTATAGACTTCCTCCTCCTACTCTCTTACTCTTGACTACCCTTCTGTTTGGTAAAGGTGAGAGAAAGGCTGAGGAGAGTAGCGTTTAAAAAGATAGAAGGGAAGGAAAGGCTCGTGTAAGAATAAGTGTGTAACAGACGGACTAACTAAGTAACTATGTTACTAAGGAAGGAACAAGCAGAATTATTATATGATACAGTTTTCTCTTAACAGTAAAACAATTCTGAGTTTCAGGCATGAAACACTAGTCATGTGTTTATTGAAAAGTGACGACTGCATGGTGCACGAAACACAAAATATATTTTTGTTAATAGATATAACAATGAATTTATTCAAAATAACATACGCGCACACAAATACACACAATATTTGTCACTTGACATTATATTTAGCACCTCGAATTGAAATCGTCCAATTTTTGTTTAAAAACAAAACAATCATCAAAATAAGTTTTCGTCTATTTAACACTGGATTATCACAGAAATATTGTTGACAAGAGAAAATAACCATGAATTTATTCAAAATCATATATATATATATATATATATATATATATATATATATATATATATATATATATATGATGTCAGTGATGGCCACTATATGTCCGAAAGTATTTTTTATAGAACTCACATCTATTCCAATGTTAAATTCTATATTGGAGCAAATGCAAACAAGTGGAAATATCGTTTCAATGCTCTTACGTTGTCTTTAAGCAACAGTAAATGCAGCAAAAGCACCGCTTTATCCATAAACAATAACAACATAATTATTACCTGGATTATCGCCACTAAACCAAATCTTAAGATGGAAAAGGAGATAGATGTCTTTTCATCTTCAATAACCATTATCTACTTAACAAAAATGTGAGTTACTGACACATACTGTTATAGAAAAAAACTTGATTGATACAAATTCTTTTATACGTATACCTTTCTTTCTCACTTCCTTTCTTTCCCTCTTTCTTTCTTTTTTCTGTCTTTCTTTCTTTCTTTTCCCCGCAAATATTACCAATAATAATTACGAATTACACCCCTCTGAATTAATCTCCCTGAATTCTAATAATTTTTTAAATTTAAAATTTTAATATCTATTCTTTTAACTCCATGTAATTTTTATATATTTAAATTTTACTCACGATCAATTAAAAAATAGTACCCTAACATTATAAGTTTTAACTTCCATGAACATCGAGTGAACTTAAATTCAAATCTTTTAAACGGTCAGTTCGTAATATGCGTAACGCAGAAAACTCCAATTCGTGCCACCGACGTAGTATAATATGGATATTTCTTCACATATGTGTGTGTGTGTGTGTGTGTGTGTGTGTGTGTGTGTGTGTGTGTGTGTGTGTGATTTATTTCTTCTCTGTTTTTTTATCTTTTAAATTTCCAGGTATTTAGTTATCCTGGCCTATTTTGACATTCGAAGTGTAGCTTAGTGCTGGCAGAAAGTCGAAAGTATGGGGCGTTTTGTAAGGATCGAACTCACTATTAGGTCGTAATTAATCTAGCAATACTTGCCATAAATTGCACCACATCGATGTGCTTAATAATATTCTAAGTCAGTCAGTTAAGTGCCATACGTGATAGACGCTTTAGGCAATCATGTCTGAACAGATGATTTTTCTGCAGTAGGTTACCATTACTTTCTGCGGTAGACTGGTTGCCAATCAAGGCTATAGAACTGAATCTGGAGGGATAAGATTAATTTTATTACCAGTAGTGTTATAATAGCCGTTCTAGGAAAAATTTCTTACTAGAATTCATTTAATTCATTGAAATCATTTTTGATATTTTAATTTTCATAATTTTCGTTATAATACAGTTATTATAATTTTTATTTTTTTAAATAAATATTAATAATAAATGTTTTGCAGATAAAGATGTGTGCGTGAATGGCGGATTTAAACAGTTTGAACATTTGAGAGATTGATATGTTTGAGTACTGTTTATTATTATCATATCTGGATCTTTTGTATCAGGTTTGTTCAGTCAAAGAAAAATAAATACTCAGTCCCCTCTTTCTAACTAATAACACCTCCCATGATACTTTTTTTAAAAATCAGTCCTTCTTACCCAAAACTGGAATAAGTTTACTTTTCCTTTCCATCCTCTCCAGAAATTTGTCATTGATCACATGTTTGGTCCACGGTATCCTCAGCATCCTTCTGTAGAGCCACATTTCTATTGCTTCGAGTCTTTCCTTTACCTTTGAGGAGATTGTCCAGCATTCTCTGCCATATAGGAGGACAGATATCACGTATCAATTCAGTATTCTTTTTTTTTTGTTTCCAACAAAAGTTTTCCTGTTTCTCAGTACTGCACTCAGCTTAACCCACGTATTGCATTTAACTGACTAATTGAATATAATAGTTGGAAACATTGTGTCAATAGCTACATACACTGCTAGGAAGGTTGGGTCACTATGTCGGGCCAGGTTGTTTTTCTCGCCTGAAACCATCCTGCATATATATCAAGCATTCGTCCGTGCATGGTGTACTGCTGCCATATATGGTCAGGTACCCCCGCTGTTCACCTCGCTGTTCTTGACAGGCTCCAAAGGAGAATCAGTAATTTGATAGGTACCGACTTGGCGGCTCGACTACAGCCACTTTCCCACCGACGAGATGTGGCCTCTCTTTGTCTGTTCTATAAATTTTTTCATGGCTTCTGCTCCAATGAACTTAAGTCACTGGTGCCTCTGCAACAGGTGTTTACTCGTGCAACCAGATTGGCAACTGGGTCTCACCCATTCACAGTTAGATCAACCAAATACAGCTGACAATTCTACTCCTGCAGCTTCTTTTCTCACACTTCCCACCTGTGGAACTCGCTTCCTTATTCTTGCTTTCCTGATTGCTACAACCTCCAGGAATTCAAATGCAAGGTCAATACTCATCTCTTAACCACTTGACCCTAGTTCTTTCCTCACCACCCTGTATATCATTTCCTTTCTCTCCAACTCTGCAACTGTCATCACACCTGTATTCCCTTCCTTCTTTTGCTCCTTTTTAAATGGTTTGTCCTACTCTTCACTCTCTTCTATCTAGTGCTTTTACTCTTATGTAGCCCCCCTGCACATCAGTGGCGTTACCGCCTTGCTCGGGGTGATATGATTAAAAAAAAATAATAATTAAAGATTCTATTGGGTATAAAATGGGGGATCGGTTTTCTATTGTTATGAAGTAATCAACTGATCCCACACTAATTAATATAATAATATATATAATCCATCTCTTCTATCTCCAGCTATGAGCTAAATATCAGGACAGATTGGGTTCTATAGCCTTGGTTGGCAACCTGTCTACCGCTGGCAAGCTACTGCAAAAAAATCTACCTAGTTAGTCATGACTGGAAAGCGACATTATCGCCCAAGTTTCTATCACGTATGGCACTTAACTGACTGACTAGATAAGCAGCAAGGTCTCATCATTTTACAGTTGAAATGGCTAGACGTAAGTTCTATGCTGACAGTTTCTTCTGGCGTATCTCACTGGTAGAACTCATTTCCAGATATTTGCTTCTTCCCATTTAACTTTGATCTTCATAAATGCAAATGCAATGTTAATTTCTTCATTTTTGTTCTTTTATTGTTTTAATGGCTTTCGAGGTTGTTTTTTTTTATCATCCAATAATATTTTGTGTCTTTGTGGCTTTATTGCCTTGTGGGGTGAAACGATTAAAAAAAACCGTTACCAGTAAAGAAGTGGCATCTTTCATTTACGATGAAGTTCGTTTTAAATTTAAATACATATGAAGTGCGACACTGTAATCCAGGGGTTTTCAAACTTTTTGACTTACGGACCCCTTTTTATTTCAAGGTTTAGTCTAAGGAGCCACTATAAACGTAAAAAGTAAATTTGAACATCAAGCTCTTGAATGTGTAAAATAATTTTTTGTCTTAATAACGTTGACATGTAATGGGCGATAGTGCAAGCTTTTGTCATTTGATAATAATAAGTAAAAATAAATATCCAGACATTGAAAATTTATACTTTGAATTTCACGTGAAATCTGAAGGCATGACCAAGGACGTATTCCGAAAGCTAAGCAGAGTATTGAGAGAAAGATTTCGTTAAAAACAAAGAAAAGATTACTGGTCTGTCTTCCGATATGCCAGCGAATGCTGGACGATCCCCTCAAAGATAAAAGAAGAGACTCGAAGCAACAGAAATGTAGGTCTACAGAAGGGTGCTGAGAATACATGGACTGAACACGTGAGCAACGACAAGGTTTTGGAGAGGATTCAAACGAAAGGGAACTTATACTTAACATCAGGAAGAGACAGCGGATAGTTCTGTGACACGTAATGAGGAAAGTGGGCTTGGTGAATCTAACACTCACAGGAGGGATAGAGGGAAAGGGAGACTGGAGAAAGCAGCGCGAGACATACTTAATGTGTTTTGAGCAAGCGAATTGCAGAGTAGGGTTACGAGGAAAAGTGTTAAGACCGGCAAGGGATAGCTGTAAGTGGAGGTCCACGATCCCCTACGTCTTAAAAGGACACGGTGCATAAAGAAGAATTTTTTTAAAGATTAACACGAAGTGATGCGTTAAAAAATATTCATTAAAAAATGAAAATCCCAAGACATATTTCCAAAATTCCTTGCCAATAAAGAATAAAAACAGACTTTTTGAGAGTCAGAATTCCCGTTGTCTTAGGGACAAGGATTACCAGAAGTCTGAAGCAATAGCAGCTGTTGCATTTCTAAGGCAAGATAAGATAACCCCGCAGAATCAATTCTATTTGTAGTCTTGTTTTGAACCTAACAGCTTTCCTTCTTGACAAGTTGTATTCTAAGGACAAGAGATCACAGTTTAACCTATAGCAGCTGCGAGCGGGTGCAGGGAAGATGGATTCATGCCTTTCGCAAGAGTATTTGTGTAAAAATAAACGTAACGAACTCAAGCAGAGTTCGAATTCGATACGCTGATTTCATACTGAAAAAATGAAAAATAACAAAAAAAAAAAGTAAGTGCGTGGGTGGTGTAGTGGATATCGGCTCGGAGAGCAGAGTTCGAATTCCAGTTGAATTCGTTGCATTCAGTTTGGGGAGGGTATGAGTCAATCCCTTCTCCCTCTATCTATGGATTAAATAGAACAGATTGGGTTTCTATAGCCTTGGTTGGCAACCAGTCTACTGAATAAAGAAATTGCAACCTACCCCAGAATAATATTCTGCCTAGTCAGTCATGATTCTTTCGAGACATGATCACCTGAGCGTGTATCACATACGACACTTGAATGACTGACTAATTATGAACAGGAAAATTGCAAAAATAATTTTAACACAAATATCAATGATTTTTTGTAATGTTCCATTCAGTCACTTTTTCGACTTTTTCGATACCTAAATTGAAATTGAAATTTTGAAAATAAATAAGTAATCTTCAAGCTTTAAAATTAGCTTTAATTGAAAGCCAGGAGATTAAATTTTAATTCCCGAAAGAAAAACACACTGGTATTTTTTAAACCGAAATTATATTGATTTTAATCTAATTTTTATTGAAATCGAACAAATTCAAGTTAAATTTCCCACCATTTTTGATTGATCAACACATTCTGTCAACACTATGTAAACAGTAACCAAATTTCTGTTTTAAAAATCTTGCAAAAATAAAATATACCTCGCTGACACGTCATTTAAGCCAATTTTTAAAATTGAAACTAATCTTTATCTGATTTCAATCAAGTAATAATTCCTTATTGCCAGAAATTTACAATAAAAACAAACTTTTTAGCTACGGTAGCCCTACCTGTTATCACAACGATTACGAAATGCAGGGGTGTTAAAAGATTTATGAGATCCGCAAGTTGTCAGACGGAAATGATGGCGACCATACGGGCCCAAAAAGCATAAAAATTTTAATTTCTTTTTTTTTTGGGGGGGGGGGGTAACTAAATAGTAAAATTTAAAATAATAATTTCAGCAGTTATATAATATTTAATATAATTTTAGTTTACATTTATAACCAGACATTTGGATATGCTTTCTGAATAAATAAAAATTTAAATTTCTTTTGAAATAGTTTTAATTTAATAAGAAAGAATTAACTTAAAATAACCAAACTAAGTTATTTTATGCTATTTATTAATGTTTTTATTATGTATATTTAATATTATTATCACTAAGTTTAAGGCATGGTAAAAATATCTAATTTAATTTTTATAGTACTGCAGATGTTATAATTATAGAAACATGTTATGACTCTTATGGAACATCGTACTTACTCAAGAATGGAACGTAAATGAACATATTTACACACAAACAATTTTTTTAAATTAATTTAAAATATTTCTGCTAAACGATTTTTATTAAACTTTTCAATTATAGATAGGCAATATGATACTCAGCTCTTAACTAAAAAGAAAACTTGCAATCAATTCTTTGGAGATTTTCAAAATATTTTTAAAAGCTTATATATTATTAAATTATTTAATAATAAAAAAATTTAAAAAACTGAAAACAATTCTTTTAAAATTTTATTATTAATCGAAAAAAAATTTTCTTCTTCAGAGTATAATATCCTCAACAGTTGTTATTTATTCCAGTAATTAATAGATTATCAAATTAAATTATGTCAGAGTTTTATTGCATTTTTTATTTTACTCTTCGGAGAAGGTTTTCGGATAGTGAATGCAAACTTAAGATAAAAAAATTAGGTGATTTATATTCTCCAATGAGTCCTGCGTTGAACTAATAAAACAAAAGTTAGCAGCTAATTAAAAATTTCATAGATTTACGTAAAGGTGGGGTAACAGAGGTAAAAAAATGTTTTTATCAAGATTTTTAAAAAATAATAATTTCAAAAGTAATTTCATTCATTTGTGAATGAATACTGAAAGTTTTATTAAAATCCAACAATTATTTGATTTTTGCGAGAATTTCCAAATTAATGTGTTTTTAACCTAAAAAAGTGGCAAATGCAATCATTTGGTGTCCATTGTAAAACAGAAGTAAAACGTTTCTTAGCCGACAAATCAATCAAAACTTTTCAAAACAAAACATTCTGACGAAATTTCGAAAATATTAGAAAGGATTAAAAAAATTTTTTAAAATAATTAAAAACTAATTTGATCTTCCCTCTTTAAAATAATATAAACATTTTGAGGAAAAATGTTTGTTTTATTATGTTTGGGACCTTTTTAATCATACTATTCTGTTTTTTTTTTCAATGACGTAATGAAGGTACCTACTATTATGTATAAACTTTATCATTAATCGTACTGAACATAAAATATTTTTGTCGTCGAAATCGAAAAATTGCAGTGGGAATTAATTAAATGCGGTTTTTATTATTCTTAAATTCATAGTGCATTCTTGAGATTTTTGAGATGGTACTCATTCATTGAGATTCATTTTTGAGATGGTACTCATTCCTTGTTAAATGAACGTGGCATTGTTGTTCCATGAAAAATAAACAATAATTCGGCTGCCATTAATCCTCTTCTCTCTATTTCCTCTCTATCTCCCTCTTTCTCTTTAGTCTGTCTGTATGTCCCTCTTTCTGCGTTCGCCGATATGCTTTCTGTGTGAGCCTGGTCGAATCTGTATGTGGTTTTAATGATTGCGTTATTTTTAACACGGTACGAAGTGCTTGAATGGACAATATCAGAGGAAAACCTTAATCCAAAATAAAATGAAAATCCTTTTTTTACTCGCACTTATATAAATAATTTAACCCGATTTTCTAGTTTTTCTGATTATATTTATAATAAATATAATCAGAAAAACTAGAAAATCGGGAAAAATACTGTAAAAACTAGAAAGAACTTGTAGGTTCTTTTTAATCAAACTTATATATATGTAGAGTATCGAGGCAGCAGCTAATTTTCTGAATATATACTGTTAAATATAACAATGTTTATTAAGTTTAAACGATCTTTAAAACGGCTCATGATTAACTTAATAGACACTCATTGTCTGTTGTGATGATCCACGTATACTGTCTTAATGTGTATAGGAAAGAATATTAATAAAAAGTTTTGAATTTAAAAATGTACTTTTTTTGGACAGTATTTGTTTATTTTTATT